>BQNB010058213.1:1707-30561 GCA_026074375.1 Tanacetum coccineum
CAAACGACTTTTTGGTCGTTCTATATATCTCTTGTGTTGTTGATTCATGAAGTAACACGCCCCGGACCCATATTCCGCTGCGACCCAATTTGGGGGTGTTACAATAAGTTTGAACTAAGACTAAAATTTTTGCTATACACTACATAAAAATTGTTAATTTAAGTTTAATTTCCAAAAATAGCACGTATATTAATCCGGATAGAAGCTTATGGGAGAAAAAGCCACAAATTACATACATGAGCTCTTAAGATTTCCAACTAATCCTTGTTTAGCATCCAACTCATAATCAACACTATCATTTTTCGTTCTTCGCGAATTTCCGCGAACGCTTAGCCTAAATGTTAAGGAATAAGCTAGAGTTCAACACGCTCGATCGAGTCAAAATATATTCTTATTCTACCCATCAGAAAAGTCAAAATTATGACAAGACTTATTTTATTTTTGAAAAAATAAATAAATTTTTTCATTTTTTTGATATTTTTGGTGTTAAAAACGGGATTACGCGAAAACAACAGCTGCAAGCATAATCAAATCGATAGATCCCTCCCCCCATACTAGAATAAAACATTGTCCTCAATGTTTTATGAAGGATCTCTACACAAATCCTAAGCCGTTTATTAAGTATGCTTAAAGATAATCATTAGTCGATAAGATTAGGATATTGGATTTCCCAATTGAAGTTGAGGATTTGAAGCTCTTGTGATCGAATGACGAAACCACGAGCAGGAGAGGCTTCAAAAATCCGGGACAATCCTGGACAATCATAAAAACACAAGCAAACGAGAAAGGAAAGAGGCACACCTCTCACAACAAAAAACACTTATTCATTACTACATAATATAACTAAGGATAAGCATGGGGTGCCTTCCACGAAGCGCTTATTTATGGTCACTAAGCTTGACCCAATCCCTGAATTCATTTGTCCTTGGAGAAGGTTTAGAGATCTGGGACAACCATTTGAGGTACGTCCCCTCCAAAGTAGTGTTTAATTCGATGACCGTTCACCTTGAAATTTAGCTCAGAGTTTTGAGATAACTCAACGGTGCCATATGGAAAGACTTGGGTAATGGTGAACGGTCCGGACCAACGGGATTTCAACTTTCCTGAGAACATCTTCAATCGAGAGTTAAAGAGGAGGACTTGATCACCGACGTTGAAAACGCGGTTTTTGATCTTTGAGTCATGGATCCTCTTTGTTTTCTCTTTATAGATCAAAGAGTTCTCATAGGCATGATCACGAAGTTCATTTAGTTCGTTGAGTTGAACTTTACGGTGATCACCTACGGTTTTAAGGTCAAAATTTGCATGCTTCAAGGGTACACGAGATTGTATCGGGTATACCCGATGGGTGTTTTGTAAGCTGTACGGAAGGCCCAAAGTGCATCATCTATTTTATCCGACCAAGAGGCACGGTTCTCGCCCACGGTCCTTTCAAGAATTCGTTTCAAGCCACGATTGGATACCTCAACTTGCCCACTTGTTTGTGGGTGATACGCGGTGGAGAGACGGTGAGTAACTCCGTATTTAAGCATGACCTTTGCAAACTGGTCATTGCAAAAATAGGTTCCGCGATCACTTATGATAGCACGAGGGGCACCGAATCAGGCGAAGAGAGATTTAAGAAATTTGCAAACAACTCGAGCGTCGTTGGTAGGGAGCGCTTTTGCTTCAACCCATTTTGACAAGTAGTCGACAGCCACGAGTATATATTTGTTCCCTCGTGAAGACGGGAACGGCCCCATGAAATTGATGCCCCACACGTCAAAGATTTCACAAACTTGGATGGAATTTTAAGGCATTTCATCACGCTGTAAAAATTTTCCTTGACGCTGGCACGAGTCGCAATTTTTAACCAACTCGTGTGCATCTTTGTAAATAGTAGGCCAAAAGAAACCGGCATCAAAGACCTTTTTGGCGGTGAGATTTGCACCATGATGTCCCCCGGTGGGTCCATTGTGGCAAGCTTCGAGGATGTCGAGAGCTTCTTTGTCGTGCACACACTGCCGGATCACTTTATCTGCACATATTTTGAACAAGAAGGGGTCATCCCAAAAGTAGAGTTTAACATCCTTGAAAAACTTGTTCTTTTGTTGGGACGACATCCCTTTAACAATGAAATTCCCTGCGTGGTAATTTGCATAATCGGCAAACCACGGGGTACTTGAGTCACCACGAAAAGTCACCATATTAAGTGTCTCGAGAAGAAACTTTTCATTTACCTCCTTTGAGTCGAGAACATTTTCATAAGGATTTTCTAATCGGGAAAGATGATCGGCAGCGAGATTCTCAGCTTCTTTTGTGTCAATTACTTTGAATGTGAACTCTTGAATGAGGAAAACCCACTAGAGCAATCTCGCCTTGGAATCTTTTTTAGCAAAGAGATATTTTAGGGCGGAGTGATCCGTATACACTATGCTTTTGTTCAAGATGAGGTAAGATCGGAATTTTTCAAAGGCATACACCAGGGCTAACATTTCTTTCTCCGTCGTGGTGTAATGCGATTCTGCCTCGTTCATTGTTTTGCTAGCATAGTGTATAGGACTAAAGTGTTTTTTATGACGTTGCCCCAAGACTGCACCTATGGCAAAGTCGCTTGCATCGCACATAAGCTCAAAAGGTAGGTCCCAGTCTGGGGCAATCAAGATTGGAGCTTCGGTAAGTTTTTTCTTTAACGTTTGAAAAGCTTGAATACATTCATTGGAGAAGATGAACAGAGTATTCTTCTCAAGAAGATGAGTCATCGGTCGGGAAATTTTGGAAAATCCTTAATGAACCGTCGGTAAAAACCGGCATGACCGAGAAAACTCCGAACACCCTTTACGGTGGTGGGATGAGGTAACTTAGTAATCACATCGACTTTGGCTTTATCAACCTCAATCCCTTTTTTTGAAATCTTATGGCCGAGGACAATGCCTTCCTTAACCATAAAATGACTTTTTTCCTAATTTAGACAAAGATTGGTGTCCTCGCACCTTTGAAGCATCTTGTTTACACGAGAGAGGTAATTTTTGAATGAATTCCCAAAGACCAAAAAGTCGTCCATGAAGACTTCCATCGTTTTTTCGATCATATCATGAAAGATAGCCATCATACACCTCTGGAACGTGCCAGGTGCATTGCATAAGCCAAAAGGCATGCGACGATAGGCGAACATTCCGTAAGGATACGTGAATGTTATCTTTTCTTGATCATGAGGGTCGATGGGAATTTAAAAGTAACTCGAGAAACCATCGAGAAAACAATAGTAATCATTTCCCGCTAATCTCTCGAGCATTTGATCTATAAACGGTAGTAGAAAGTGGTCTTTACGGGTGGCTTCATTTAACTTTCGATAGTCAATGCATACACGCCAACCCGTAACCAATCGAGTCGGGATTAATTCATTTTCATCATTCTCAACAACGGTAAAGCCACCCTTTTTCGGTATGCAATGTACGGGGCTTACCCAAGGACTATCCGAGATCGGGTAAATTAATCTGGCGTCAAGAAGTTTTTCAACCTCCTTTTTTATGACATCGTGGATCTTTGGATTCACCCGTCTTTGGTGTTGAACCGCCGGTTTGTAGTCCTCTTCCATAAGAATCTTGTGAGTATAAAATTCCGGGTTAATACCCTTGATGTCAAAGAGTTTCCAAGCGATGGCTCGCTTGTGTGGCTTTAAAACCTTTATAAGAGCTGCTTTTTCCTCGACACTCAAGTCTCTAGCAATTATGATAGGAAAGTTGTTGTCACCTTCCAAAAATGCGTATTCGAGATGAGGAGGTAAGTCCTTGAGTTCGACTTCGGGAGGTTTATCAATTGAGGATTTATCAGTTTTAGCTTCACAAATTTTAAGCTCTTTTCGAATTTCCGGCAAATAAATTCCTTGAGTGGGAGGGATGAGATCATTTGACTTGGGCACTACTCAAAATTAATGGCAATAATTGATTGAAGACTTGCCTCACACAACAAACACACCTTTGAGCTGTCTCAGTGAAGAAACACACATCCTAGAACCTTCTTAGTCTTTATATAAATAGGACTTTGTAAGCCCGAATGAAGCATGTAGTTTTTAACCTAGTTTTAGTTTTAAGCTTATTTTTAAGTCCTTGTCTTTAATTTCCAAGTCCTATAACTTTTTTAAGTATTAATGAAATTTTGAAGTTTTTAAGTCTAATTTTGAATTCCTGTTTTTCTTTTGTTAAAAGCCTCTTATAAGCTCTTATTTAAACATATAAGCTATCTGTTTTTAACTTAAATATAAAGTACTAAAGAAAATTTTACAAAAACCCAAAAAAAATCCACTCCCTAAATTACCACGGCTTATTTTTGGATGATAAGCCAAACTTGGATGGGCTTATTGACAATACTAACTTGTCTTTTAACAAGCTAGAGCTTGTAGATTAGCATATTTATAAGCTTGTTTGCCCTGTTTAAGCAAAGGGCTTTTGTAAGTTTCTATTTTCTTCATTATCTTGATTTTACTGTAGCATCATCCGCTTATTCTTGCTTTTTCTTTATATATGCCTTATATATGTTTGATTTCTGATGTTTAGTGCTTATTATGATTGTTTTGTAGTTTTAAGAGTTCATTGTTTAATTTTTGCTTAAATCTGTCTCTTAAGTGCTTAAAGTTTGCATATATGTTTTAGCTTATCTGACGTGCTTATTAGTTGTTTAAATATGCTTATATATTGCTTATTCTTTGCTTGTTAGAATTGGTCTTGCAAAGGTTTTGGCTTAAATTGTTTTTATCTCGTAAAAATTACCAAAAACAGGATTTTAAAGGGGTGTTTGGTTTTAACTGTTTTTTTAATTATCAATAATTGGTCAAAATGAGTTTAGCCTCTTGGTTTTGGGTCATCTTAGTTTACATTGAATTCACTCTAAAATCCAGTAGTTAGAAGTTTTTAAGAGTTAAATTTCAAAATCCTAGTTTATATAAGTAGTTGTTTGAATCTGTTAGAATTTTATTGGAAAAACCAGTTCATATGATTTGGTTTTTGCTTATTGAGATTTTGTGATGTTTTAGTGTTTATTTAAGTCTTAGAACAAGTATGGAATCAAGTTTTTATAGGTCTGCATTGTTGGTTTGTGTTTTGTCCAATTCTGTCAAAAATTGCTAAGTGTTCAAAATTTTGAGAAACAGCTTTTTCATTTTCTTTTTGTGGCTTATCCTTTATTTCAAACTCTCTTTTGAAAGATGATATAAGTTCTTTGAGGTCTAACCTAAATCTGTTTTGAGGTCTTAAGTTCATAAGGTTCTGTTTGTTTGCTTATTTTTAAGCTCAAAAGTAAGGTTTTGTAAAGATTGCAAAAAAATTCTAAGTGTTGTGTTTGTGTGAAACAGCTTTTTCATTAAGCTTTTTAAGGGCTTATTTGATTTTCAAACTCCTTTCTGATTGTTGATTTAAGTAGCTTTTTGGCCAAGCTTTTTAGTGGTATGAGCCACTAAGTCATAAGGATCTGTTTGCTAGCTTATTTTTAAGCTAGAAAAGTCCCCTTAGGCTGTTTAGTTAACAGGATTGGCCAAAAAGCTCATTTGCTTATTTAAGTTTATTTGCTTTTTTTTTCCTTATTTTAGGTTTAGTCTTGCTAAATAGGTTAGTTTTAGTCCATTAGAGCTTATTTCTTTTAGTGTAGAGCTTATTTAAGCTTATTTGCATTTTAGCTTTAAAATCTTAAGTTAAAAACTTTTAGTGAATCTGTCTATTTTAGCTTATTATAGCTTATATTCTTTGCTTATTTTTGCTCGTTTGTGCTTATTAGGTTTAGAAGTTTAACTGTCCTGGCTTATTTGTGTCTTTGAATGCTTATTAAGTTTGTAGAATGCTAAAAAGTTAAGCCATTTTAGACTTAAAGTAAAAAAGGCAATCTGACACCCTTTACAGCTTATTTATGTGCTTATTTTTGGCTTATATAAAAAGTGCTTTTAGAAAAATTGCTTATTTTTAGCTTAACTAAAAAGTTGTAAAAAATGGCAAATAAAAAACATTTGGGAGTTGGGGGGAAGTCTCAAGTAAGCAGAGCTCGAACCCGGGACCTCAACCCCCACTCACCAAACGTTTTAACACACACACCCTCTACCACTCGCCCTTGGGTCTTTTTCGGTTTTATCTTGCACAATTAATTAGTTAACCACATTTTTAGCCCTTTTGCTTAATAAGTTGTTTTAGCTTATTTAACAACTTATTTGATAAGTTGTTTTCTCCAGCTTATTTTTCTTAGATCCAGTTTTGTTCAAGCTACTTTTGCTAATTTTTTTAGAATTTTTATAATTAGTTTAGTATTTTTAATCATTTAATTTCATTAAAATCGTTTTTAATTCATAATAAATTATAAAAAAGTCAAAAAAATCTAATTCTTTTTTAGAAAATCTTCTTTTATCAAATAGAACTTAGGAAAAATAGATTTGATTTCATAGGATTAAAATCTTAGATTTTGAATTTTTAAAGAACGGGATTGAATCCCGTTCACGTTTTTCATGTTTTTAAGCTTAAATCGCTTTCGTTTTTGTTCTAGATTTCTTTGTTATTACATTTTAGTCACTTAGGACTTAAAAAAGTCAAAAAGATCATTTTAGGATTAAAATTTGATAACTTAGGGTTTTAAGTCGCTTTTTAGGATTCCCGTTTGCGTTTTTAGTTTAAATTTGTGTGCCTTAATTGTTTTTAGTTTAAATTGCCTTAATTTTCCCATAGATTTAGAAAACCAATCATAATCTTTGTTCCATTCAAGCATCAAATGTCAAACCGTCTTTCGACTTTCCATTCCATTCCTCGTTGGGGATAACGACCCGAGAATCACATACTTCCCGGTTTTTACATTAAGATTTTTTGATAATTATCCTTATTATATATTTATAATTATTTATATTTATATATATTTAAAGGGGTAGTCTCAAAACCTGTCATTGTCATGTAGCAAAGATATTACATTCAGCAGTCAATTGTACCTCAGCCATTGGCTCTTCGTCATATATGGGTCTCATATCTGCATCATCAGCATCTATATCATTCCCTGACCTGATGCTTTCATCTTGCAATCCTGATTCTGTCCCACTATTTTCTATGACAACCAAATCAGCATCCAATGCTTTACCCGTATCAACCTTACTCTCTTGCGTCTGCATCTGTCTTTTATTCACCCTTCTATTATACTGTCTTTGATGACGTGTTCTTTCAGCAACAGACTTCTTAACATTACCCATGTGTTGGAGTAGTGTATCTCTAAAGTGTTTAACCTTGATTCTAGTGTATTCAACAAAGTACTTGCTTGTCATCTGACTGTCATAATCCGAAGAAAACCACGAATCGATGAATTGCTGAAACTGATTGTTGAGCACCCAAAAGGCTGCCATGGATCCATCTTCTTGAAATTCGTCTTTGTCAAGTTGCTTTTGTAGTTGATCTACGTTGAGGAACATCATACTTGTAAAAGTCTCAACATCTTGACCAAAGAGTGACATAAATGCTCGTTTGAATCCATGTTCGATACGAGTGTCTTTTAAGTCTTCTTTTGAAAGACCTTGAAGGTGTGAATGAAGTGATCAAAAATATGCCATGCATCTCTCTTTTGATTTTGACATCTTGTATTTGATTGCATGCACATCTTTTGTTTCAGAATCCAAGCTGCTTTCCTTTGCTGAGTTGCTGAGTGCATCTCTGAATTACTATTATCTTTCCCAGAATAAGTGTTTTCCATGACAACTGAATCAACATTCGATGCTTGAATGGTATTGACTGAACTTCTTGTGTCTGCAGCTGCTTCTTTTCAGTCAAGAGTTTCTGAATCTCTTGTTGCTGAAGAATTGTTTCGAGCATAAATTTCTTAATGAAATCCATGTCACCGATTATTGTATCTTTGACAGAGTAAGTTTTCAATGCAGTATAGTTCTAAAGGCTCTCTTTTAATTCTGGACTGAAGGTGTTTTCAAACATTGTTCTGAGTTTTGTCAAAGCAGTCTTGCAATCAATCTGATGAAGTATTTCTTTGGTAAGATGCTTTTCTAGTAAATCCATGTCTTGGGAGAATGTTCGTTTGAATGTAGCTACTCTACCAAAGTCTTTTAAATCGTCTGAGAGAAACGTGAAGTGTGATTAAAGTGCTTTAAAACCTTTTATGTAACCTCCTTTTCAGAGTCGTGCCTTCTCTTGAAGTTGTTGGATCTCTTGCTCTTTCGAAACCGAATACGAAGATAAAGTATCCTTCGTTTCCATTTAATCAGATTTGTTGTGAAATGAATTATAGATCTTAAGTAGATAAAGTGATTTGTTGTGGTTTGTTATTCGAAAAAAAAATTCATTTTTGACGTTAAAATACTTGATCTTAATTAACGATTATAAAAAAACTAGAAATAAGGACTATTGGTGAAAATGATTAAAAATAAAAGGTTAAATAAATAAAATTTTGAAAAAAATAAAAACTAAAAGTGAAAGTGTTTAAAAATAAATGGTTAAAATTAATATGTTTTAAAATCTAAAGGCTAATATGAAAATGTTTATTTAAGTAAAGGCTAAAAGTGAAACTAGCTAAAATAAGAAAAGTGAACCTTTCAAAATATAATAAACCTTTCTTTGAACTTTTTATTTTAACCTTCCAAAATTATTTGAACCTTTTTTCTTTGAAATATATCTATTTAACTAAGGGCTAAATGTTGATTTTTTTGAAGAATAAGAGTAAAAGTGTAAACTTTAAATTTCAAACAATATTAAAAAATTCTTCATGCACCAAAACTTGTTATCATCTTCTTCGTGAAAACATGCACGTATACAGTTTATGTTTTGCGGATTCGTGCCTTATTTATTGACCAAAAACAAACATGTTACGATGATCGTTGAAGGACCGCGATTCTAATGGATGTCGTTAGAAGAACCGCGAACATCGAAACTCGAAACTGAAAAACCCAAAACAAGTTGAAACCGTTTCTTCTTTCTTAAAAAAACCTTAACCACGTTTTAAACCAAACATAGAACTGAACAACCAAGCTATATTCTGCGGGATTGTATGTGACTTGTATATTTCGCCTGAATAAAACACTATGCATAAATCACCTGAATAAATCAATGCATAAATCGCCTGATTAAGCAATGCATAAATTGCCTCAATATACTTGTATAAATCGCCTGAATATACTTGTATAAATCGCCTGAATATACTTGTATAAATCGCCTGAATATAACTTGTATAAATCGCCTGTTTGAGCTAAGTATAAATCGCCTGATTCGAAACAAGTATAAATCGCCTGATTCTAAACAAGTATAAATCGCCTGTTTTACTAAGTATAAATCGCTTGATTCAAAAATAAGTATATTTCGTTGTCTTCAAGTATAAGACTATAAATAAGTGACAAAATAAGCTACTTTTTTGGAAAAATAAGCCACGGATGAGTACCCAAAATAAGCTAGTTAACGTTTGAAACTAAAAGGTACATGTTTTTTTGTTTTTTGGAATAAGCTTAAAGCAAAAAAGACTAGAAATAAGCTATTTCTAAAACCTTATAAATAAGCTAGAAAAAAAGACTGTTTTAAACCTAAATAAGCTAAGAAAGATTAACCACTTTTAAGCGACAAACATTTTTAGCATATAAAGCTTGAAGCTTTATGACCTAATAAGCTTATACACAATAAGCTGAGACATAGATAAGCCCAAGATAATCTCGTGTATAAGCTAGAACAACCACACAACATCCTTGTTTCCCAACCTTTTAAACCAAAACGATACTTACAAAATCATAATATTAAACCATAACGAACTAGTCTTGAAACATTTTAAAACTCAAAAAATCATAGAATTTGATACAAAGAAAATGATGTATTCTAGTTAGATATGACCAAAAGAAAAGTAATTAGTGACATAATAAAAAACGTTTTGAAATTCAAACCTTTTTTAAGTTTTTAAAGATATAAACTATAACGAGTTTAAAAAATAATAAAAATAAGCTAGAAATAAGCTAGAATAAGCCCGAAAATAAGCAAAAACACAATCACTAAATCCATCATGTGGCTCTGATACCACATGTTATCCCAACTCACTAATCCATATCACAACACAATAAGCCTTACCAATAAGCCCATATGAACCGAATAAGAAAAGAAGAAAAAAGAGAAGGAGATGTAGAGAGAGAAAGATATAAGAGAAGGAAGGAAGAGTGGTATGATTATCACTTAAGAAACAATGACAACCAACACCCTTCACCACATGAGGTTAAGGGGTATTTATAGTTTCATAGCCACGTGTGGCGTATAGGCTTGCTTACTTGGGTCGGGTTTGGCTTAAGTTGGGCTTTAGCCCGAAACATGGACAATATTAACTTAAAGTCTAAGCCCGTTAAACTCGACTAGCCTATTACAAACTAAGACTAATAATGACTTAAGATGACCGAAAACATTCTTGTTCAACTTAATAAAATTAAGGTTAACAAGATTTTTCCCCATAAAACGTCTCATATTGTTCTTTCAACAATCGCATTTTATCACAATGAGCATAATCTATCTCATCTCTTTGTCTTAAAGTTGCTTCTACAAATTCTCGTGCCTTAGTAAGCTCTTCAACCGATAACTTCAAACCTTCTTTTTCACTTTTAAGTTCCTTAACTTGCACTCGAAGATTTTGAAACGTTGTAAAATTAACAACTTTTGACTTTAGATGCTCATTTTCACTTTGAATTGCTTTAAGTTGCACTTGAAGTTATTGAAACTTTACAAGCTCGTCACCGGTATTAGCCATCACACATTTGAGATAGGCATTCACCGTTCGATCATAATGCATTTGCTCGATTAAACTCATTTTAAATTTCTAAATCCCGTTATACAATGAATAATCACTAAGCTCGAAGAAGAAGAATAAAAGAATCTTATGCTTACAATCTTTGTAATCGGATGCACAAAATTTTACAGTAGCACTAAGCGTTAATCTGAAGAAACTATAGCACAATCACAACTCAAAAAGCTCTAAATCTGATATCTAGCAATTTCTCGCCAAAAATTAATTCGCAAAAAATTCTTTCGCTAAAATTTGAAATTCACTTTATAATTCAATTCAAAGAGTAGTAAAACTTGAAGTTTTAAAATTTTAAAGTCAATTTTAACCGTAAAAACTTGAATTTCGTCCCTTGAATTTTAGGCCAAAATATTCACTGTTATACCAAAATTTGAATTTGACGTAAAAATTCGATATGGAGACTACCCTTGAAATTAAATTTTACTCAAGTTTTCCTACCGAAAAACTTTTTTTAAGAATAATCCCAACCGAAACTACTAACCAAAACCACTAACTGAATGTCTTAACCAACCGAAACTATAGCCAAATCCACGAACCGAATCTAAGAACCGAAAGTATTAACCGAAAGTCTCAACCGAATGTTAATCCGAAACTATCAACCAAATCTAGTATCCAAGCATAACTGAAACAACCGAATCTTGTTTTCCTTGGTCTTTGGACACTCATTAATGAAGTGACCTTCTTCCCTGCAATTATAGCACTCGTGCTTTTGTCTTGAGCTTCCACCGCCTTTATTTCCAAAACCATTACCACAACCTCTTCCAAATCTATTACCCTCATTACCAAATCGATTTCCGCATTCGGATCGATTGCCCTTTCGGAAGAACTTATGAAATTTCGTTGCCATCAAGTTGAATGCTTCAACTTCGTCTTCATCTATGTCCTTCATCACTTTTGTTGTTGCAACATTGACTATGATCTCCTTTATGTTTTGACGATGACAAATAAACATTCACAAAACATAAAATAACAAATGATAGCCAAAATATGGAAAAATGGATTTGTGAAACTGGCGCGCTGGGCACGTGTCAGCGCGTGGCCAACGCGCCACTCGCGATGTCCGTTTTTAGGGATTTTGCAATGTTGGCTTTCCTCTTACCCAACACATGTGGAGACTTCAATAAAGGTATTTATATGATATTTGAGCATTTGAGAACACTCCAAATGAGGTTTAGACTTAGAGAGGAGCAAAAACGAATCCTCATATTTTTAACAAAACGCCAACTCAATTATTTTATCAAATGCCTCTAGCCAAGGCCGAAACCTCTTTCTAAACCTAATATGAACATACTTTCAACATACCATCAAACAAAAGTATTCATTTGACCTTAATCCAGATTTACGTTGATCCTAATCACATAACGGATCTTACTCCCTTATTGGTCAAACTAAGTCAAAGGTCACTTTGCGTAAACGCATCATTTCCCGTTATGGTATATGCTTTACTTGAGATGCAAAGCACTTAGCTTCTTTGCATCAAGATGATTAGTGATGACATCCATTGTTGATTGTCATGAATTAAAGTCTAAATGACTAATTGAGTTTGTGGTATTTGGAAGTTGATTATGCTTTGGATTTTGTCACTTCCCACACATACAAAATGTTTTATAAACTCACACATTCCTTTAGGATTCCTCAATACCACACTTCTATATGACTTCCCACTTCCACACTCCTTAATCATTTATCAAACCCTTCTTACCCAACAAATGATTATACCTTCAACACACTCTAAACATTCCTTTCTTAAACCAACCCATAATTACATGTTCCCACTCTTTTCTCTCTTATGGAAATGTGATTATTAAACCATAAGCAATCTTTTGATTACTCTCTTATTTATCACCACATCATATCCAAGCTTAAACCTTCTTCCTATAAACCTTCCCCAAATAATATCCACATGGGACAACTCACATTCTCTTACACCATTGTACCTTATGTGCTTGTTGTCCTCTAACATTCCAACATAGGATTCTACATATCACATTAAAACATTCTCTACCACATATCTCTTATTCATCATCTTCCTCACACAATCAAATTTAAATTTCACACACACACACACTCAAAGCTTCTCCTATACATTTCTCCTCTTCACTCACATACCTTTTCATGTTTGAAATTCAAATTACACATACACACACACTCTTCTATCCTAACCCTTGATCATGTCAACTCATCAATCCAACTTACCTCGTCACTTCCTCATCTTTATCCCACATGTGTAATTCAATCTCAAACAAGAGGATCCTTTCTATCACATCTAAGTCAACTCATTCACAACTTATTCTATATCCCACATGTTATAATTTGAATTCAAATTTCAAATTCTCCCCCCATAACATCCACACTTCCTCACTAAGTTTAGCATATTCTTGGAATATTCCTTTCTATCCTAACTCACTTCTCAAACCATGGTTAGTTTCTAACTAGACCATTTACTTTGGATGAATACCCTTTTTCGATAGTTCTTTTCTATCTCTTCGATAGCGGACAAACAACCCCTAAATCTCTTTTAAACACTTCACAGACACTTTTATCAAATGGCTATTTGAGTTGGTTTACCTTGAGTGTAAGAATGATTGAAAGGTCATAGTGTGAAGTACAATTGGAGGTTTAACAATGCGGGTATTTAAAACGCCAAAATCCTAAAGAAAACACTTTGGGAATCTGGCGCGCTGGCCACACGCTAACGCGTGGGCAGTGAGCTATTCGTGAAGTGTTTTTACACTTTTGGGATTTTTTTGCCTATAAATACCCACACTTGGCCTTTGTATTCCTCACCTCTTTCCAAACATTTTTTCTCTTCTCATATCCTTTAAATCTAACTCCTTTTATGTTCTTAATCTTCCTAATCTATCATCTATTGAAGAACACATCTCTGTAAGAGAGACATACAAGTACCTAATCCACACTTGTGTGTTAGTAGTCGAGGGTCTTCTTTCTTATACCCTTTCTATTAGAATCGAGTCTCTAGGTTATGTTAGGACTTGATTTAAACAATTAAATTTTCATTTAATTTGGTTATAAGGGAAGTCTTGTATCTTAGTGATCAAGCCTAGATCATTGGGGATCTAGTTGGGGTTTTGGTAAGTTTCCAATGGGAAGTTCTTAGTGCTCCTAGTTGATCTTAGTGATCCTAAAGGGTAAGTTGAATCACCGGTTCTAAGGGGTGGATTCCGAGGGCGGAATATCGTAAGGAGTAGCTCTTCTTAGTGAGCATTGATCTTAGTGCATATCGGTAGAGTGAAGTTGTAATACGGTTTATAGTCCACTATAAGGATTATACTAGAGTAATAGTATAGGTGTCGTAGATTCATAACTGGACGTACGAATGGTATAAATCCCCCATCCCAAATCAGTATATATTGTGGTCTCTCTCTCTCTCTCTCTCTCTCTCTCTCTCTCTCTCTCTCTCTCTCTCTCTCTCTCTCTCTCTCTCCATCTACTTATTGTTCTTTTAGCTAAGTAGATCATTACACCACTCGACTCTTTAAGGCTTGAAGTTTTATAAACTTCGAAGAAGTCAAGAAGACCATATTCACCCCTCCTCCCTCCCCCCTCTACAGTTCTACAACTTCCTCCTTGACTATCATTATCATCACTAGTTTTTTTTCCTAGTGACTTTAGCTTTAAGAGCTAAAGACTTGACCTTTTATTTAGTGGTCATGGAAGCTACGCCATCATTTTCCAAGATCATTTCATAAACCTTAAGGTTACCAATTAGCTCGTTAAGAGGAAGTGTATCCAAATCTTTGGCTTCTTCAATGGTCGTCGCTTTGGCTCTCCATTTGAGTGGAAGAGCACAAAGAAACTTTCTCATATGATTCTTGATAGAATAGTCTTGATCTAAAGATTTAAGACTTGTGATAATAGCATTGAATCTTGTGAAGCCGCTATCAATAGTTTCTTCACTTGAGATTGAAAACTTCCCATATTTTTGAGAGAAAAGAACAATCTTGCAATCATTGACATGTGAATTACCTTGAGGAGTGATTATGAGTGTATGTCAAACCTCCTTGGCGGTTTTACACATGAAGACTCGTGCATACTCTTTACGAGGTAGGGCGTTGTAAAGAGTCATTTTAGCTTAGTTATCTTTGTCAAGTTGCTTCTTCTCATCATCTTTAAGAAGTTCATACGACGTCACCTTCATCATCTTTTTTTGGATATTCTATTTCAAAAAAATCGCCATTTTGAATGACTTGCCACAAGTCAATATCGTTGGACTTTAGATAAGTCCCAAAGCGAGTTTTCTAAAAGAAAATCCCGTCGGCTTCTAGAAAAGTTGGTCATTTCATAAAGCACCCCTCGACATAGTTCTATTGAGCCATGGATCTTTAATCAACTTTTTCAAAAACCAGAGTTAGGATTTTGAATTTTTGAAGAAGAAGTTTTTAACTTAAAATGACTTCTCGGGAATGAAAACTTGAGTAAACTACTCTGATACCAATTGTATAACCGTAGAGGGGTAAATACTGTCTTCTTGACTTCTTTAAAGATTCTAAAACTTCAAGTCTCAAAGAAACCGAGGGGTGTAGTGATCTACTTAGCTATAAGAACAATAAGTAGATGGAGAAAGAGAGAGAGAGAGACCAAGATATATACGGGTTCAGGATGGGGGTTTATACCATCCGTACATCCAGTTGTGAACCACAACACCTCTACTATTACTCTAGTATAATCCTTATGGTGGAGTATAAATCGTATTACTACTTCGCTCCATCGATATGCACTAAGATTGGCGCTTACTAAGAAGATATACTCCCTACGGTATTCCTCCCTTGAAATCCACCCCTAAGAACCTGTGATTCGACTTTATTCTAAGATCACTAAGATCAACTAGGACCACTAAGAACTTCCCCTTGGAAGCTTACCAAAACCCCAACTAGATCCCCCAATGATCTAGGCTTGATCACTAAGATACAAGACTTTCCTTACAACCAAATTTAATGAATGTTGTTTGTTTTAATCAAGCCCTAACCTAACCTGGAGACTCGATTCTAATAAAAAAGGTATGAGAAAGAAGAACCTCGACTAATAACACACAAGTGTGGATTAGTGATTGTGAAAATATGGGCACGATTAGGCTTCGAATGGATCGAAGAGTTCTTGTGATGGTTGTTGAATTGCCAAGTCTTGGATAACCTATGTCAACACAAATGGAAATACTACGTTAAGTAAAGCGCAGGGGGTGTCCTTGCAAATCACATCTGGCGTGAGAGTAAGTATGTGCTTTGTAGCATAAAGTAAGGTAAAATAAGTGTGTATGAAAGTGTTCGTCATACCTGGAGACCTGACCATCTATTTATAGGTGTGAAAATAGGATGGACGAGGCCTAGCACAAAAAATGGTAAACGTGGGGGTGTCCCACGATTTAAGGGGTGATTGCAAGAACTGTGTACCACGATCTCTACCTTCACAGGAAAGCCTTGGTAGAGAGGGAGAACGTGGGTTTTGACTTAGCCAGACCTTTGCTCTAGTTTCATCGATGACTTCCCGCAAAAGGTATAGGCCTTCGCGTGACGGATTCCCATACTGGTAATCATCCCAAAGATGATTTTACGCCACTCTAAACTATTCAAAAATCCTATAGTGTAATTAGGAAGAGGATCCTATTTGAGCTCAAAGGGGAGACCTTCGAGCCGGAGAGGGGGGGTATGTCATCAAGCCTCCCAATCGAATGTAATGTATGCATCTATGAATGCATTGCTTTTGACTCAATCAGCAAATCACTCGAAGGCCATATTAAACATCCAAGCACGTGTACTTCATGCATTAAATTATAAGTCTACTTATCGTGGAGTTAGTTGAGTTTTTAATGAAGAATACTCAACAGTCTTCCTGGGTAATCATGAATGTCTTATTCCACTTTTCCTTCTAATTTGAAATATGGATGACATCTGGTGTTTTACACGTGGACGGTCGTGAAGGTATTAAGAGCTACCTATAAATACTTTGCTATAAACCCCTTATATCCTTTTAGCGTCGTCATCGTCTGCTTTTTTACTTTCTTCGAACTACTATTCATCTATCTTTGGGGTAAGGTAATAATCACCATCTTTTCAATTATCAGTGCAAAGGATTCTATAGCCACTCAAACTTGTGAACTTTCAAAGGAAGAGTTCAATGATTTTCTCACCCTCTACCCTATTCCTTCTGAATATCGTGTGATTCTACCAAAATCCAATCAGACCGTTTTCGATGCTCCATCTGGGTATGTTGGGTTGTACCCCCATTCCTTCTCCCTTGCAAATCTTAGGCTTCCCCCTACTGAATTCTTCTATGAAGTTCTTGAATATTTCCAGGTTCATATATCTAGGTTGAACCCTTTTGGTTGTGCCAAACTCACCACTTTTGTTGCCATGTGTAAGGCTTATGGTTGCGAGCCCTCTGTCGACCTCCTCTGATGGTTCTTCAATTTGTGCCGGGCTGGTAAATGGTTGACTTTTGCTAAAAGAATTGAAAAACATGTTCCTAATCTTCTCCCTAAAGTCATTACTCGTATTGAGGGTTGGCACGAGCGGTTTTTCTATGTTCAAGACTCTATTATCCCTGCCAAATATTCACAACTTCTTTCTAAGCAAAACAAACTTGATACAAAATCCTTCAAAGATAAACTTCCCCTAAATATTGAAGAGAATCCCATGTTCTAGCGTCTTGGTCGATACCCCACGAGTGTCCGTGTCTTTCCTGATCCTATTCTTTTCTTGGCTGGCCTCAAATATTCATGGGAACATGGCCAGCAACGTCCTGCGATCTTAGTAGGTGGCAAGGGTATTTATCTTCCTTGCTTCTTCCTTCATTATCCTTTTTCACTGATATATGATTTACTTTTTCTTTCTGCAGAAATGGCTTTTGAGAACTTTATTTATACCGAAGATGATGAGGATTTAGCGTTTTTGCCTAAGGAGCCTTCTCTGGACTTTGGCATCGGTTCCCTATCTGTCTCAGTTAACATGGAGCCTTTGAAAGCTAACGGAGAGCCTGAGATTCAGTCTATAGAGGTTACAGTAGATTCTGGGGGGAGCCCAAAGCCTGAGTTGTTTGTCATTCATCCTGGGAGTGTAGCTGCTCGGATAAAAGATAGGAAGTGTAAAACTAGAGGAGGGTCTTCAAGGCCTCCTGTTAAGAGGAAGCTTGCTCCTGGGTCTTCCACCTCCCGTGCTACTCGTGCCTAAACTTCTTCCTCAAAGGATGATGCTCCCTTCTTGACAGTTTCTGATGATGCGATGGTATACTTTTAGTCCTTAACTTGTTTTATATCCTCTTTGCATTATGAGTCCACCAATATGTTTGTCTTCATTTCTTTTTTAGGTCTCTCTGTTGGGATTCTTGATTTGATGAGACAAAGTGAATAAAAGAATGAAACAAATAGACTTAAATGCAAAGCTGGAATTCTTCAAAAGATGGAAGATTTTAAAGATTCTAAAAGATCTCCTTATTCAGATAGAAGATATAGAAAATAATATTAAAAGTGTAAAAGATATTATTTGTTCTTATCCTTTGTAAAACCTAATATCTCTAGTATATAAAGAGATATAGGTCGTATGTTTTAGGTGTGCATAGAAAATGTAGTCGACTAAAGGTGTGTGTGTGTAGGCGTGAGTCTCATTGTAGACGCCTAGTATTAGCCCCAAGATCAATGTGTCATTGATCCTGTTATAGATTAGTTGTAACCGTTCTACACTGATCATGTAGAATTGGGGCTTGGAGTGTATGATAATGAAGAAAAACCTTATTAAATAACATTGTTCATTATGCTATTTTCGCTATGCATATTCTTTATGTTCATTGTTATTATTATCCTAGATATAAGATCTAAACAATCTGGGCTTACAACAATCCTATCACTCCCTGATGTTCTTGAGCTTAAAGATGACACTGCTTGCCACCTCAAGATCTCTGCTATTACTCCTCCAGTTTGGAAGAATCATCTGGATGATCACATGGATTTGGAGTTGCTGGATCTTCATGACCGTTTTTATGCGAGACAAGTTGTAGTTGACAATGCCATTAACAAGAGGTCTCATGAGCTATTGCAGGTTATTGAGAAGCTAAGAGGTGAGTTTGATGTTATGAGGAGCAGGTAGAGGGCTAGGGAGGAAAAGTATGAGGGGCTACAGGTTAAGTGTGAAGCTGTTATGACTGAGTTTAAGAAGAACCCTGATGTGGTGGCCCTCTAGGAGAAGATATCTACTCTATCCACTAAAGTCAAAGAGCATAAGTTGAATCTCGATAGGATGATGTTGGAGTGTCAGAAGTGGGCAGGCTATCAACAGAGCCTTTCAACTTTGGAGTCAAAGGTTACTTCTCTTGAGGCTGAAAAGGCAAGGTTGGAGGCCGTTGAAGTGGCTCTCCGAAAGGAGGTTGAGGAGCTTAAACAGGATATGAGAGAGGTGGTATCAAAGGTCGTTCCTTATGTTGCGATGGAACTTGTTCACAGTGATGACATGGGTAGCCTTGTTGGTAAGCTTGTGTCCTCTGCTATCGTGTATGGGAGATGTAGGGCTTTCGAGCAGGTTGCTGATATAAAGGAGCCTTTCGACTTGTCAAAGATGAAGGTTTATCTCTCTTCTTACAAGAAGGAATATACTCAGGCCAGCAACGATCTTGCCACCACCACCTTCCCTTGGTTAGATGAGTTTATGGTGGATCCCTTAGATCCTATTGAAGCTTTATTGTCAAAGAAGCCCCCAACTCTCCAAAGACCTGTTCCTTTAATGGCTCAAGTCCCCTTGCCTTCTTCTCAAAGGGCTACTTCATCCTCTATTCCAGTCTCCAATCTGATGTCTCCTCCTGCAGATGCCTCTATTGTGAAGCCCCAATCCTCTCAACCTCATTGAAGGTCACCTTGTTGATGTTAATTCAGTCTTTAGGGTGGCATGTACCCTTTGAACAATTTGTTACTATCTAGGCTTCGGCCTTGAGACAATTTGATTTTGACAATGGTTTATGTTGGCCATTGTATGAACAGTTTATCTCGACCTTCAAGGTTGGCTTCGAATAGTATCCTCCCCCTGAGGAGTTAAATATAGGGACGTAGTCCTACATTTCGTCTATGATATCCCTTGCTTCACTTTCCATGACTTTGGGGGACTTCGCTCTGACCCTTTTTATCATTTTATAAGTAAAGTTTCGCACTTTATGAAGTGAGGGCTCAAGTGTGGCCTTAAGTTATCAATTATTTAGGCGAACATCTTGTGCCAACCCTAAAGGTAGGTTTCCATAAGGAACAGAGTCCCTGATCATGTTCGAGGAATTGGAGGACTTTTAGTCTGACTCCTCTATGCGCTTCATCAAGCGGAGGCTCATGCGTGGCCTTAAACTTTTGACTTATTTGTCATTTTTCAAATGAAGGGTTGCGACCCACTTCATTATGTCCTCAAGGCTAAAAGAAGCAATAAGGAAAGTTAACTTGGGTATTATGGATGTTTATTTTTTGTAGGGCTCATGTGTGGCTCCATAACATCCCTTCGAACATTGAACTTAGTAATATTAGGCTCATGTGTGCCTTTGATGTCAATTTTCAAATAAAGGGTTATGACCTGCTTCATTATGTTCTCAAGGCTAAAAAAGCAATGAGGAAAGTTAACGTGAGTATTATGGATGTTTTTTTAGTAGGGCTCATGTGTGGCCCCACAACATCCCTTTGAACGTTGAACTTAGTAGTATTAGGCTCATGTGTGGCCTTGATATCTTTTGTTATAAGTATCATCACAAAAGTTTTGGAATAAGTTTGTTTCATTAGTCGTGTAGAAAGATTTATATCATCTCTTGTATGAACACTTAGTTTGCTACACTTTTTCTAAATAGTCAAAACAATGACTTTAGTTATAATAAAGAAGACTGTAAAAGGTAAGTTTTACATGTAAAACTTACGAAGGCTTGTACTCTTTGCTATTTGATTCAACGAGTGATCGGATGCATCGGCAATTTTGTAGAGTCCCCTTCCTTGAACTTCGCTTACCATGTGAGGACCCTGCCATACTTGCGTGCTTCCGGTGGTGTTTTGCGAAAGTAAAATGAAGTCTCCAATCTTATAAATGGAGTGACTACTCCTTTTGTTATGGTGCCTGCGAAGCTTGCTTCGATAGTAGGCCTCTTCGATTAAGGCTATTTCCTTGCTTCCTCTTCTCTTGTCAACTTCTTTTATTCTTCCCCTATCATATTTAGCAACATCATTTTTGGAAATAAGGATTATAGCCTTGGAGCCGTAAGTTAGGCTAAACGGTGTCTCTTTTTGGCTATTTTTTAGAAGCGTTCTATGTACCCATATTACTTGAGCAAGATCGTCCACCCATCCTTGTTGACTTCGAGCCAATTGCTTTTCGATATGGTTCATTATTTCCATATGCTCCATAATAGGAGAGAAGGATTGTGTGACCTTTAATCCTTTGCAGAGATCTGCGAAAATACCTTCTCAAAAATGGTTCTCGTCCTTCGAGCTGGTTGTTCGTGGCACTCCGAATCTACACACTACGTATTCCCATACGAATCTTTTTACATGCCTTCCGTTTATAACGGTCAGAGGTTTTGCTTCCACCCATTTTGTGGAGTGTTCTACGGCTATTTCTAAGAATTTGAAACCTCCAGGGACTGTTGGCAATGGTCCTAGGATGTTAACTCCCCAATGACTGAATGGCCATCCACTTTCGGTTGTTATCGTGCTGCTTTCTGCTACTTTCCTTATTGCGGATTGATCCTTGCATTTCTCGCAGTCTTGAAGTACCTTTTATAACACCCCGTGTTTTCAGGTCATATTACGATTTCAATAATTCTATTTCCTCTCTATTTATAACATTTTTACGTACTTACTCTTATTGTAAATCGACTAGTTAAACCCTAATAAGTAAGACTTAAACTAGAATTTCTAAATAACTAGAATAGGTCTACGTTTAACCTAAAGACCTTAGTTACATTCTTTTTACGACTTAACTAATCACAAATCAAATGTAGGTCATCCGAACCCCTTTTACTACCATCTAACGTTTAAGCTCAAAGAGTAAATTAACAAGTCCAACACTTCTACACTTGTTTAAAATGGTACACAATAAAAATCAATTAGGCAATAAACTTAATTCAAGGAACAAATGAATCTTCCTACAATGTAGCAAGAATTCGTGTATACTCCCCCTCCAAATTTCATCAAATCTGTAAAGTTAAACTAGATAAAGATACACAAAATCCTATCCCTAGTATCACTCTTTACCCAACGAATAAAAGCCCAACATCTCTTTTCTAAATCCCTAAGAATTCTCGTGATACCTTGGCTGTCCTCCCATTCTTTTTGCTTCCCACGAAATCCATAATACTCACCTTTATATTCCTCTACCTTGACCATTTGCAAGTCCCAAATATCCTTTACCATGTATGTGTTTACACAAGAGCGTGACTTAAGAAAGAGTTACTATACATGCCAAGTTATACTAGTATATAGAGCCTTTCATACCCTTTGCAAACTCAAATAAGCAAAGAAATGCAGCAACTCAACTTAGTAGCCTCATACTCTCTCTAAACTTTGGTGTTTTCCTTGCCCTCCCATCCTCGTTTTTGACTCACACACAACCCTCATAGTTTCACTTCCATTAAAACCCTAAAACTCCAAGAAAACTCTAACTAGGTTCTTGGGTGTTTCATTTATTTGTTGGGCGTCCTCATTAAGGCAGCAAGAAGGGGTGTGTTCGTGATCATAGGAGTACAAACGGTAGCGAAAAATCATTGGTTTGGGTATTCGGTTTTGTATACGCAAGGGGTAAAAAGGGTTGAGCTTCCATCACTCTCTTTGGGCCAAAACCTTCCACGTTCGTTCTTGAGTTGTGAGAAAATAAATCTTTGTTATTTAACTTTTAAATATGAAATTCATATGTCTATAGTTGTGTGCTTAAAATCGGTTAAAAACAAAATGCATTTTCTGTTGTTTTCTGATATGGGTCGAATACACAGTAAAGCCCATAAAACTTATTATGTAATTAATAAAACCTGGTGGTATGTTGTTATAAATCCATGTACTAGACTCTTTTTGAAAACTAAATGTATATTTGTTAAGGTTTAGTCGAGTTGCAAATTAAAACAAACACGCCATCTGTTAATCTTACTGTTTTAAACGTCATGGTCAGAAAACACCTAAGTTGCCAAGTTTTACTAGGGTTTTGATTCTATAAGTGCAGAATAATAAGTGTAGAAATCAACTCATGTTTAGTTTAGACTCGTTGGTTAGATAAAAAGAAAAACACATATGTTATGTTAGTATAAAACGCAACCCACACCGTAGATTTGAGGGCAATATTCGGCCTCTAGGAATGGTCATAAAAATCGACACTTTAAACATTTCATAAATAGGACATATAACAATTACTTTGCCCCTGGAATCACTAAATTTCGTCAAGTATTGACGAAGTTAGAAGGTCTTAAAGATAGGTGACTGAAACTGTCACTTTACCCACTGCTTTGTAAACGACTAGCGAAGTGTTTTCC
Organism: Tanacetum coccineum; assembly: GCA_026074375.1. Taxonomy (NCBI): domain Eukaryota; kingdom Viridiplantae; phylum Streptophyta; class Magnoliopsida; order Asterales; family Asteraceae; genus Tanacetum; species Tanacetum coccineum. Next base: position 24,949 of record BQNB010058213.1, read on the forward strand.
TCGAATTATTGTGGCGATTGTACCAAGTGAAATGACAAATCAAATAATGTTAAACAACGCCTGAAGTACCAACTTTAAGTTGGAATAAAAACCACCCTTTTTCGTTGAATAACCTGCTCACAAATCGCGTGTGTATTTGGCTGTTCGTCATAGGTGTCGACAATTCGTCGAACACCTTGTGAGCAAACAGCATGACTGTTTGTGTGTAAGCCCACTTTTCAACCCACTTTTGACCCAGCTAACGACCCCGACACACTAAACCAATAAAATGCGAACGTAGTCCAACTGACCTAGTTTACTAACGTATTTTTGTTTCGTCCTAAGGTTGAGTAATAAAGTCACAATCTGAGCCCAAAACTCTGACCACGCAAAACGCCTTATGCTGAAATAAACCTTTATTTTTCTAAGTCTGAAAACTGTCTTAGCGAGACGCCCACCTTTAGGCCCGTTTTTAACCCGTTAAACGACTTCGTTGGACAAAACCTAGAAGATGAAAGTTATAGACGGTCTATCCGAGATGTCAAATGTATTTTTATTTGGGAAATGTTAACAACAGCCCTAAGGGTTAATATGATTAATTTCATATCTTTTTTTTTCATGGTTAAATTCATATATACTTAAATTATAACTTTTAAACTTATACTCTCTCCGTCCCACTTTTATTGTCCTCATTTGATTTTTTGAAGTCTTTCTTTTGCAACTTTGATCTTTAATATTTTTGTTTGTGTTATATAATACTTGATGCAAAATATATGAATGAATTGGTTTTTAAATATAGAAAAAATTTCACAAATCGTCCCTATGGTTTGACCCAAAATCACAGATCGTCCCTAACTCAAATTAAATACACCAAGCATCCCTAATTTTGAAACTAGTAACACACACCATCCCTATCGTTAGTTTTGCTAGTTAAGTGTTAACGAACGAGGGGTAAATTGGTCCTTTCGCGTTGAAACTATATCGTGCCACTAACCGTTGCTATCCTTTATCATTACATGATGAGATTTTATAAGTCCCCCACTTAAATCCTTTATACGCACTCCTTTCTCCACCTACTCTTGATGAGCTCCTGTGTTGTTTTCTTCCCAAATGGATAGCAAGTACCTAATAAATACAAATATTCCCGCGTTTCCCTAAGTACTATAAACCCCCTCATGCCCATCATCATTAACTATCCCTCGCAATATATGTACTTGTTAATTGCATATATGTGAGCGCCAATGTTTATGAATATCTCTAAATGGGAAAAACCACCCCTTCGGAGCCAATTAGCACTGCTATTATACCGGTTGCCGGAAAACGAACGAGTACCCATTGAAATCCAATAGAAGTATAAATGGGTTGAACCACCTACATTGGGCACCATCATTCATATGTATTTGATATGCATACATTGTTTAGCTTCAGTTTCATGGGCTTAGGTGCATTTATTGTAATCACATTATATTGGTGATATTGTTATATGGTTACTTTATTACAGGGAAATCTGCTATCCGCTTCATTAAATTTAAAAACCTTTAAATATCACCAACATTATTGTTTGACAGTTTAAACATGTTTTTCTCAAGTTCCCACTAAGGAGCAAGTCATGGATACATTGGATGGTCAATCTTATTGAATCATATTAAACAAAAAGATTTACATGCATTACATTTTGGGATTTTATGTTGTGAAATCTTTACATTTCCAAGTTAAACCAGTTAAGCCCTATGGGCTTTTTGTAACGAAAACATTTATGATATCCAATGATCGGTTTTCAAACCACTCTTATATAGGTCGTACTCCCATATCTTGTGTTATTGATCTATGAATTTAAATACCCCCCAAGGAACATCATATTCCGCTGTGGCCTAATTTTGGAGGTGTTACAGAATTGGTATTAGAAGCCAAGGTTATAGAGAACCAGGTCAAATGTTTTTACTTGGTCTATAACTGTTTTTCAAACATTGCGTCAGTCAAAAGTTTTCAAAGGGACATGCATGCAAACGGGTAGTGTTGCATCTATTACATGCTATACATGCATCAATCATTTTAAGCATTAGTTAAATTATACTAAGTGCTTACATATGTTTATTACGTGCTAATATTACATTACGTATATTACTGCTGGTCTTATATAATATACTTATACAGGTTTATATTATGGTTACAGATTAGCCATGTCATCAGACAACGCATCGTCTACGGTCACCTATACGTCCATATCCTCTTATTCGAATGGACTATCATTCCACTTGTAAATGCCGATGAGCTTCCAGAGATGGACCTCTACGAGGAAGTTTCCCAACAAGGACAGGCACACCTACTATCACCTGCTTATGTACCTGATCCCATGGAGTTGGACGAGCATGTACCGGTATACGTTCCGGAGCCAAAGTACCCAGAGTACCATGCACCATCAGATGATGACATTCAGGTCGAGGATTAGCCTTATGCTGATGATGCTTCACCGACTACAAAGTCGCCTGGACATATTGTTAACTAGAGTCGATGGAGGAGGATTCTATTAATTATCCAGATGAGCCTGAGGATGACGATGAGGATCCGGAGGAGGATCCCGAGGAGGACCATACTGACTACCCTGCTGATGGAGAGGATGGTGATGATGAGCCCTCCGATGATGATGACGATGATGATGATACTGATGATGAGGACGAGGAGCCCACTGAGATGAGGAGGAGGAGGAGCACCTAGCTCCGTCGACCATTTTACGGACCTCCTAATGTTAACCCTGTTCCTTCAGCTGGGGATACAAAGGAATTTGAGGCAGATAAGTCTGCACCTACACCTAGATCACCTCAGACTAGGGTCCCTTTTTCTCAAACACATCTCCGTAAGGCACGCATGACTGTCAGACTTGAGCCACCTATGTCAGCATCCATGGAGGCACGCATTGCTGAGCATGCTGCCACACCTATACCACCTACCAGACCTGCCTATGACCAGGCACCACTAGGTCATAGGGCAGCCATAATTCGTATAAGAGATGACATCCTCGAGGATGACATGCCACCTTGGAGGATATTTGTATTTACTGCTCCCCCAACCTGGGGTGTGGATGTAGCAGAGAGTTCTGTTAGCTGCTGCTGAATACCACCTAGAGTTAGTATATTTTGTTGATACTGTTGAGGCATGACAGGGTTTGATTCGTAGTCCTGGTCATGAAACCGGACTATTGCTAGAGTTGCTGACAGAGCAGAGGATGTTGGTTATGTTAGAGCTTTATAGGCTTCTGAGCATAGGATGATGACTTCCATTGAGGAAGTCCACTGTAGGTCACTACCGGGGCACAAGGTTCGCAAGAAAGAGAGTAAGATAATCTATACATAGCTGCATGACAACTTTTGACGACCGCAGAGACATAGACTCGAGTATTGATGTATGGAGGACCAAAGGACCCGCTTTACAGACAGAGTTGGCATGAGGTACGCAGGGGTTTCCTTAGTTCCGAGCTCCGGAACAGGGCATTATTGTGCGAACTTGAAGACACTAGAGACTCACTGATCCGTATCGGAAGGGCAGTGCTGAGAGCTGTGGTATGAGCAGTCAGTCAGATGATTGCGTACCCATGTAACTATAAGGCAAGAGCTCCAGATTGACACGGTGGAAGCCACCGACAAGAGCAGTTAGTTTATACGTTTCATTTTCTAGCTATCTTGTAATAGTATTCCTATAAGTTTTATGGGTAACTCCCAGCTAATAGACTCTAGGACGTATTTTCATTTTCTGTACTAGATCATTAGTGGTCACTTTGTATACAAACAAATCATGTACGATTTGACATTATGTATGAAATGTTGATGTATTATGTTATGGTTGAATTCATTTTATTCATTCTTCATTGTGTTGTGGTGTAATTATTATTATCATATCCATTGGTATCGACATTGTAATTATATCTCACGTCATTGTATTCTCGTGATTTAGTAAAATCATGCCTACAACAAGACAAGGAACAAATGCCGTCATAACTCCAGAATCCATTCAAGCTATGATTGATCAGGCAATCTAAAGAAACTCTACCCATACTCAGGATGACAAAAGCCAAAGTTTGGGTGGAGGACTCAGAAGACTGTGCAACCTGTACGTGTCTGTTCTTACACCAATTTCATGAAATTCCAACCCTTGAACTTTAAGGGAACTGAAGGCATTGTTGGCTTGTCTCAATGGCTTGAAAAAATGGAATCAGTATTCCACATTAGTGGTTGTACTGTTGACAATCAAGTGAAGTTCGCTACCTGCACTCTACTAGGTGCTGCACTAACCTGGTGGAATGGTCATGTGAGAACCTTAGGTCATGATGTTGCCTATGCTATCACTTTGGGGACTCTCAAGAAGAAGTTTACGGATAAATATTGTCCAAAAGGTGAAATCAAGAAAATTGAAATTGAACTGTAGAAGCTTAAGGTCAGGGGAAACGATGATGCAGCCTATACTCAGTGTTTCCAAGAACTAGCCTTGATGTGCACTAAATTTCTTGCTGATGAGACCGAAAAGGTAGACAAGTACATCCGTGGACTTACTGATAACATTCATGGGAATATCATGTCGCAAGACCCAAAACTCTTGATGATGCTATCGAGTTGGCCAACGACTTGATGGATCAAAAACTACGCACTTATGCAGAAATGTAGAATGACAACAAGAGAAAGGCTGATGACTCATCAAGAAACAATCAACAACCCCACAAGAATCAAAATGTAGCTAGGACATACACTGCTAGCCCTGGTGAAAAGAAGGCTTACACTAGAAATCTACCTCTGTGCGCCAAGTGAAACTACCACCACACCGAACAATGTGCACCCAAATATGGAAAGTGCAAGAGGTATGGTCATGCTACCAATGATTGTCGGGTCAATACCAACAATAACAACAACAACAACAACAATCAAAAGGCAGGAGCAGACTATGAATGTGGTAACACTGGTCACATAAAGAAGAATTGCCCAAAACTGAAGAACCGTGGGAATGGCAATGGGAATGGCACAGCTTAGGGAAGAGCTTATGGTTTAGGAGGAAGAGATGATAGCCCGGACTCTAACGTCATCACAGGTACGTTTCTCCTCAACAACCGTTATGCTATAATTTTGTTTGATACTGGTGTGGATAGGAGCTTTGAATCTAATACCTTTAGTGCCTTGATTAACATTACCCCCACTATGTTAGAAAGTCATTATGATATAGAATTAGCCGATGGGAAAATCATAGGAGTAAACATCATAATTCGTAGTTGCGCTCTAAACTTTATGAACCACCCTTTCAACATCGACTTGATGTCGGTCCTACTCGGTAGTTTTGACGTCATTATTGGAATGGATTGGTTAACAAAGTATCATGATCATCTGTGACGAGAAGATTGTACGAGTTCCTTTTGGAAGAGAGATGTTAATTTTTCAAGGCAATGGAAACCACCAAAGGGAAGAATCCCAATTGAATATCATTTCATGCACTAAAGCATAAGAGTATTTGTCAAAGGGATGTGATGTATTTTTGGCACACATTACCACGAAGGAAGCCAAAGACAAGTCGGAAGGGAAGCGACTTGAGGACATGCCGATTGTCAGAGACTTTCCTAAAGTTTTTCCTGAAGACTTACCGGGTATTTCACTAACT
>BQNB010058214.1:9480-35323 GCA_026074375.1 Tanacetum coccineum
AAGCAAGTGATTCATAAGAGTAAGATGTTTTAAATCTAATGCCATAGGACGGATTTACCTAAACCAAAGATGAATTTAGGACAAGGGATCCATCGATCAGGGAGGTGACAAATTTGGGCAAGGATTATTTTCTTATTATGGGAGATGGTGTTGATATTAGGTTATTAGGAGAAGTTTATATAAGTTATAAGAGTTCTCAATTTGAGTTTTCGGAAATGACATCTAAGTCTTACTCATCAAGTTGGAGTACTTATGAGTTTCCTAATGGAAATTTATAAGTCGTCAATCCTACTCAGAGTGTGTTAAGTTTAGCATGTGTAATTTGACCATAGCTAATAACACAAACATTTGAACACTTTAGACTCAATGAGACATCTTCATTGCAAGTGTGAGTTACAATTTGATGACTAATCTTGTTGTCTTACAATCGACTTTGTGATTTCATGTAATAACAGAGGATGGTTAAACATGTAGACTCGGAAAAATATCCATGGTCATTTGATTGATATTTCTGTGATCTAGATAAATCCTAGTCTCGATTTTATGTTCATATTCTAATTTTGTAATTAAATTAAATGATGAGATTTATTATCGTTTGAATAATAATCATCTTCATATTCAAAATCATATTACGATTACTTATTAAAAAAAAGCAAGATAATGGTTTATGGAATATGTTTAATTCTTCCTAGTCCTAACCTTAGATGGTTAAATGGTTCTCATGTGGTGAAGAAGAAATATTATGCTTATTTGGTAAAGTAAGAGAAAGTTTTGATGATAGGATAATTTGAGTTTTGAGTTGTGCTTTTGAATTGTTTAAGCAAAGTTACATATGTTGTGCATTTGATCATGTTTGGCTTTTCGGAGATGACGACTTTACCAATTGCATTGCAAGGTAAATTACTTGAATATTTTGGACAAAACATTCAAGTCGTCGATCCTACTTCATTGTGTATTTTATGCATGTATTTGCTAAATATTTGGAACACAACTATTGGACAAGTAGACTCAATATGACATCATTTACACAAGTGTGAGTTATGATCCGATGCATATTCTTATTGTCTTAGAAAAAGGGATGTCGTTATTTTTATATCAATCGAGTGTGATTGAGTATGTAGGTTTAAGATAATATCTCTTGTTATATTTTGATATAATCTTAAAGCTAGACAAATAAGAATCCGATTTCTTGTCCATACTCGAAAACTTGTCAATTAGATTCAATAATAACATCAATCATCTATATATATAATAAAAGAATGTTTTTTTGAAATGTTGCTTATGTCACAAATGACATCACTAATGACATCATAAATGATGTCACTAATACCAACCTGGAAATGCAAATTCTTAACTATGAAGTCCTTTATTTCATTTAACTCTGCCATTTAATGAAGATTGTGTGACTTTTGACTCACAATTAATCTGAGCCGAAAATTATGCAAGGTTACCATAAATACAATGTGCTTTTATTCTCCCATAAATCAAGCGTTTCTTTCACACAAATTATATTATAGGTTCAAAATTAAAACGATTACTCATCACGGGTATATCTTCATTGCTATAGCCATACTTTTTTTATGTTTAAATTCACACTCAATGTTTCATCTTCTTTTTTATTAATACGTTTTAATTTTTACAGGTTGATTTGGAGATGTCGAGATAAACCCAATTGAAGAATGAAATTCAAGATGTCTTTTATTCTAACTCAAATTTGGTTTGGTTCATTCGAGTAACATCCATATCTTTTGTTGCTTAATTATAATTTTAATAAACAATTTTTTTATTGATTGAAGGTCTAGATTCATAAATTTGTTTGAATTGAATTTGATATTATTTTGGTGATTTGAATTCACAACCTCGACGTCTCTTTTTTCTCAATATCGAAAGTTCATTCATCTCATTTTCGAAGGTATGTATAAATCGAAATTTATGACTAAATGTTATGTGTCAATCAGATTAATACAAAATTAAGGGTTTAACTCATATGTTTAGTTTCAGTATATAATCCAAATTTAGGGTTTAAGTCTCGATATAAACTTTTTTGGTTGTCTGTTAAAATAGGTTATATTTCGATCTCATCAAAATCCATATGCAAGCTGTAAAACTAAGTGAAATCAAAAACCGGGTTTTGTTATTGTTGGTTGAATCGACTAATATTTTGAATGTGTATGTCAATTGATAGTCAAATATGGTAATCTTGGTTGTCTGTTCCAACTTTCAAAACGAATTAATGGATTTTTAATCATTTTATTAGTTTTGTGCTTTTGTGGCTTTTTCATAATTAGTAAGAAAAGACTACTCTTTTAATGATCATGGTTGATGTTTAAATTATTTACGGGTTGGCTTATTAGAATGGTGAAACTTTGTTAGTAGGGGGTTTTAATTCTGATATTCAGGTTTTCTACGGGTTGGCTTATTACAGGATATGTCATCTTAAAGCTGCCTAACAAGTGTTTGATATAATGCTTAACGATGGTTGTCGTGTAAATGAGGGAACACTTAGTCTTTCACAATGTTGATTTATAATTTTTTAATGTTGTACATACATTATAAAGATCTATAATATTTACTCTCTATTGTTCTTTCCTATGGCTATATCTAACAACTTATATTTCTCTCTGTCACTTAATTGAGATTGTTTGACTTTTGACCCACAATTAATATGAATAAAAAATTATGCAAGGTTACCATTATGAATTCATACATATGATACATATGAGGTATCACACATTCATTATAATGAATGTACAACATTGAAAAATTATGCATGAACTAATTATGTAATTATCGCTTCAGGCAAGATCTTTCCAGAAGAATCAATTGTTCCAGGTCAGCAAGAAACTAGAACCGGAAGGTAATCTATGCTTTGTGACTTTCACGCTCTGTGATTATAAAAGTAAGGTGCTCTGCTCTAATTTATAAATTTGATTACTGTGCTTTATTCTAAAATAGCTCATTGTGACTTGATTTTCATTCATATTTATTTATTATTGTTAAAACTGGTGGGTCGATCTATTCTCTTTTTAGTCCAGTTTTGTTTGAAGTTTGTAAATACTTGTGTTAATCTGTTAAAATTATTCTTAAATAAACTATTACTTGGTCTTTTTATCTCCAATTGCAAGCATGAATCTTAAAACTATATCTGTTAAATAAACTATTACTTGGTCTTTCGAAATTTTCCGCTAAACGTTTGAGAATTAAATTTTCGTAAATTTAAGTGTTTGAACTTTGTTTTTTTAAACTTTTTATAAGCCACCCGTGATTTATCACGGGTTTATAGGCTATTATGTAACTATCGCTTCAGGCAAGATCTTTCCAGAAGAATCAATTGTTCCAGGTCAACAAGAAACTAGAACCGGAAGATAATCTATGCTTTGTGACTTTCACACTCTGTGATTATAAAAGTAAGATGCTCTGCTCTAATTTATAAATTTGATTAGTGTGCTTTATTCTAAAATAGCTCATTGTGACTTGATTTTCATTCATATTTATTTATTATTGTTAAAACTGGTGGGTCGATCTATTCTGTTTTTAGTCCAGTTTTGTTTGAAGTTTGTAAATATTTGTGTTAGTCTGTTAAAATTATTCTTAAATAAATTATTACTTGGTCTTTTTATCTCAAATTGCAAGCATGAATCTTAAAACTATATCTGTTAAATAAACTATTTCTTGGTCATTCGAAATTTTTCGCTAAACGTTTGAGAATTAAATTTTCGTAAATTTAAGTGTTTGAACTTTGCTTTTTTTAACTTTTTATAAGCCACCCGTGATTTATCACGGGTTTATAGGCTAGTACATCCATATACATACTTTCATTTGTAGTTTTCCTTCATCTCCTCTCTTTTTATTATTCAATCAGAAGTTGTTTTTATGAATTTTTTTAATTTCCGCCAAATAAAATGCTAAAAAAGAATGTAGAACAAAAATTTGAAAGAAAAATGAAGTATTTTGAAAGATAAAAAATATATGATGATAATGTTGAGAATGAAACTATAAAAGTCGGCGAAAGACTTCCAATCATGGCGTTTTCCCACAAACTCAGCACGACGGCGTCACAACCACACCGTAGCTTGTGTTTTCACGTCATGGGCCGTAATGACCAGCCCAGATGGTCCCGGAAGACGCCACAGCGCCAGAACCATATTGGGCCTCGCGTTTTCGTGTTTTTTTTGTCTCTATCTTTTTTAACAAGATGGCACCACTTTTGCACGACAACATCACTTGAGATATTTAAATGTTGGTCGTGAAAGATAATCAAAGTGTCCGTTTATAGAAAGATTATTAAATATTGGTCGTGACGGTATAATTTGTTTTGTCTAACGATTAACGGTTCATGAGATATTTAAATTATAAAAGATATGTGTAATTGAATTTTTAATTTTAAATATTAAAATGCTTTTAATCTCAGCCATTGATTTTTTTAAATGAATGGTAGGGATGAGTCCTATGTTATCCACGGAAGGAATGATATCCAAAATAATCTCCCTCGACATCTTTAGTTTATTATTTAGCATTGAAAATTTTTAGTTGCTTGATGATATCAAAAGTTAAACCTTGAAAGTTATTTAAGCTATAACAAATGTTTGGATATTCACGAACAAGATTTAGTTTTGTAACTAAAAGTTTTGAGATAAATTATAAATATAGAAAATGCTAAACTAATTCTTATACTTAATTATATTATTAGAAATCTAATATTTTTCTCTTATGCTTATATAAGATATAGAATAATGTTAATCGTGTGAGTGACGGTTGTTTTGGCAGTTTTTTTCATAGCTAAACTTAAATAAAATATTTTTAAGATCGAAAGTTGTAAAAAAGATTAAAATTGTTGGCTTATTTAGCAATTGAAAATGAAATATAATATCATACGGAATCTGAATAACTAATCAAAGATTTCGCATAAAAAAACTGAAAATTAAATTTCATATAAACGATTTTTGGCAAATAACTGAAGTGGAGCAGGTGAAGTATTTGGAGTATGAATGAACCCTTCATCGTATTTGACAATCCCCAATCTTATCTTCTTATAAAGGTGAGCTTGCATCATCCCAGTGAAGTCTTCTATCATCACGGTTTAACCAACTCCATGATATTTACTCACATATCTCCTAGCTCCCCTCTTGCTCATTTAAATCCCATAATAATTACATGCCCCTTTGTATATTGGACTCTAACAGATCTCATGATCAAATAACTTACCATCGATGCTCAAGAAGTTCGATGGCAATATAAAATGAGTGAGAACGCTTGCAAGTGCTCCCCCTTGATGTATTCTCCCCCTTGTTTGGGGAACCAAGGAATCAAGATATTGTAGTGCTACAAAACAATGTTAGTAGACAAGTGAATATGTATAATATTTTTTACTATATAATATTTATATATATATATTTTTATTTAATATAATTATATATATATAGCAACATGATTAGCTATGGAACTAGAAATGCAATATTTAGATGTTTTTATTCTATAATATTGAAACCATGAAAAAGAATTAGATAACTTAGACACTTGCAACTATTATTTCAAAATCAATACAACCTAAATAATCAAAATAATAATGACTCCGAAACGTATGTATAAGAACTAAGATTTGACCGGACTTTAAAAACGAGAATGGGGATCTAGTTTATTTGATTGACGCAATAAAATAATCATGAGAGTGACCTTTTAAAAGTGACGAATGACACTTATATCTTGGCAAAATATGTCCCACAGGGGGGGAAAAATGAAATATATTTACTATATATATTTATATAAATATATATTTATATATATTACACATTAAAAGAATAAAAAGAAAAATTAAGACAAGGATGGAGACGACGTGCTCGTGGATGTGAATGAAAATGAACCATAGAGCAAGAAGTGGGAAAAGATAGCGATCACTATAAGACATAGGAACTGTTGACGAGACGGTTGATAGAAAGATTGATATATTCTCATTTGCACTATACAATATCACATGTGGTCAACTACTCGCAAAGGATGTACCCTTTTCTAACTAACTTGTTCAGACTCTGGATGCATGCCCCTTGTGTGCTTTGCATCTTACAGCCAGAGCAGGAGCCAGATATTTATATTAACAGGGGCCCAAATTTTTGATAGTTCTATACAAATTACTTTGGTTGTATAACCCTGAGTTAAAAGTTTGAATCGTTAGACATCGAGTGTAATTATATTCCCGGATAATAACCCTACAATTACTTTATTAGTCAGAGAATATGATAAAATTGGTCAAAGGTAGACATAATGGTAGCGAAGTTGGTTCAATTAAGAATACGGACTAGTGTAGTGGTTTTTTTTCAAAAGAAGTTTAGTCCACAATTCTTTATCCATAAGTAAAATTGATAAATTATATAACAGGGGGGTCAAAATAGAATTTTGTATTAAAAGTACAACACACAATAAATAAAAGACTATTTAGTATTTTTTTTTGTTTTCTTGTTAATCCTTCTCGTAAAAAATGAAAGAAAACTTAAAACCTCCCATTGAATAAGAATTTTTACGTTTCTTTCTTTTAATACTCTTATTATTAAATGCTCCCCTTTAGTATTCTCTCAATTAGTTGTTGTATGGGTTGGTCATGATCCATCCTAATTAAGGCAGGTCCTATTTTTTGAGAATAATCTTTCTCTTATTGTTGGGTCCGCCATGTTACGGGCGAGTACCCCTCCAGCCCCCTACTGGGCTTCGTCGTGTTAATACAGCTGACGCAATCTATAGGACTATATCAAGAAATATAGATGATCATGTACCGGCGTGTAATTTTTAGATATAATAATATAAGATCATAAAACTAATTGAATACATTAAAGTTATAACTATGTATGCTTTGATTGAAGTGGTAATTGGCAATGTTTTAATATAGCGTGGGGCATGACGTGACGGCTTGGCCAGGCATCACGCACTTAAGAGCTATGGCGAACCCAAGGTTTTTAAGCTCGTGATTTAAAGTGGTACAAAATTATTTATATATTTATTTATTTATATCATATTTCATATATATCGAGTTTACAAAAAGTAATATACATAAAAAATAAAGTCAAGAAACTATCCTTGCATGTAATCTTCTTCATTTCTTTCAAAAATCTCAAATAGGCCAAATCGCGATTACTTGGCTCGTATACATGGTTTGCATAACATTATAACCATATTCTTTAAAAACGCCTCAAAAAAGGCGGCATGCCTCGCGCCTTAGCACGCCTTTTCACTCCTCACCTCAAGTCACACCTATAGTTGGCACCTAGGTCTATTTCGTAACATGGAGATCACACCTCGCGCTTTAGCAGTGACATGACGCGCCTTTTAGAACCCTGGGTATTAGTTTAAAGGTTGGATCCTTTAGCTTTATCATCTCATAGGTCAGATCATGAAAGCTCATGACATGTTTTACTGATAGCTTCTCTCGTACATTAAAATGGTTCACCAAAATTCCCCTATTACCACCACGTAGCGCAAGAATGTACACAAATACTCCCAACTACTCGACAACCGTCATTATATTTTATCACTTGAATTTAATCCGTAATTTGATTTCAATTCCCCGCAAGTATCAAAAACAAAGTTGGATGCATTATGAAAGTACTAACACATCGGATAAAATTACATTCGAATACTGCATTTTATCTTGTTTGAGAGCATGTCATGTAAACTTCCTTGTACATGTACTTATAACAGTAAGCATCAACTGGATTACACAAGGAGTAAGAATCCCTAATTCGACGCACACAAGTACTCACCATGTTCATATACATCTTAGATTACAACACACGTGTGGTACATTTGATAAGGATCGAAAATACCTTTTCGGGGGGTCTTGGTTGATCAAAGAACAAAAGATGAGACATTATGATTTTAGTGAGAGAAGGTACAGAGAAGGTGGAAGAACACAAAGGAAATATTAGATTAGAAAGAGAGAAAAAAAATACAAATGAACTCCACCACCCCTCATGGAGTGCCATTAGGGGTATTTATACTAAAGAAAAAAGCAAACTATTCCTAGTTTACATAAATGACCCATGTGTGACACGCAAGGTCCAAGACTAGTCCAATTCACGTGTAAGACGCCAGCTTCACTAAAAAGTGAGGCTAACAATCTCCCTCCAAGATGGCATCACACGTGAATTGGTTACAATGTTTCCTACAAGCAAAAATAAATTAAAATGATAAGAATGAAGTCCAACATTCCTTGAGATTGTCTTCAGCGACTTTGATCTACGTGAGTGCTCCAGCATTATTTCTTCAGCTTGCAGGATCTAGTTGAGTTTGTACTCCCTCTCAACTAGTAGGCTCTTTTTTTTCTTCAACTCCCTCCCAAACAGGCAACCTTAAGACTGATTAAGAATCAATGCAGAAGTCTTCTTATGGACCTCATTTCTTAATTAGGATCCACTATGGGAGGGATGATATCATCAACATCATCTCACTTAGGAATCAATCTAGTCTTGTTTGAATTCAGCCCAAAGTACACATTTTATCCTCTTTTTAAAGTCGAAATCGTAGCACCAAAATCAATTAAGACCCAAAAATGCACTTTTCTCCCTCCAGGAAAGTGCAGATGTGAATTGCTACACCAAAGTCAATTAAGTCCCGAGTGTACACAATTTATCCCTCTAAGTAGTCTAAACGGTAACATCAAAACGGTAACATAAAAACAACTAAGTACCGGATGTACACATTTCTCCCTCCAGGATGATGACTATTTAAGGAATCATCCTACTCATGTGTACATCATATGCCAACTGGAACTGCTTACTTAGCTTCATAACCCGTGATTGCATAAGCAATACTCTGTGAGAAGATGTCGAATCATACTCTCTTTAACAATTCTCTCTTGATCAACCCGAACTAAATCCTCTTATCTATTTTGTCAGCTAATACTGATGACTACTGGTTGAAGCATAATCCTTCACTTGTGACTTGATCTTGTTTTATCCGTGTGACGAATGAACGATGCAGAGGCAAATCTCTGAGTACCATATACTCACCCAAAAGTATACAAAAAATACATCACCATTTGAATATCCTCAACTATACAACAATGTAACTCCTTAAAGTGATAGCTACTTTGTGGGTATAGGTAGAAAGAATCACAAAAGCAACTAGATATCCAAGTCTTTATCACTAACACAGGTCATCTTCATTGTGGAGAAATAAAGAACGGAAGACGAAATAAGTACACTCCCCGTGAAATACTACTTCAATCCCAAATAAGTAACATCGTACAAAAACCCCGTAGTCATTAAAATTTAATAATAGCCATTATGAGTAAAGGTGAATTTTGATAAAGGATCGTTTTAGTGTAATGTATTATGTTTGTTGTGTTGTTGTTCATGATTTTTGATGTGTCATGATTGTTAACGGATATCGGCTCAAAAGATATACCATAATGACGACCGTCCGAGTAAGAAAACCCGGTCATTTATACTTTACCCGACGTGATAATGTTTTACTACCCGGCTTAATCCGATAACATTGGCCCAAAATAGATAAAACATTAGCATTGTTAGCCCATAACACAATAATCCAACCCATGCTTTAAGCCACCATACCCGGTTCAATTATAACGCCAAGTCCAATAATAAAAAACTTAGTCCTGCAATTAAACTTCTCACCCCAAAAACAAGTATCAGCCCAACATACCATTTGTTACGTCATTCAAAACACCTTGTCGGGGGGTCTTTGTTGATCAAAGAAGATAAGATATGCCATAGTTTTTAGTGAGAGAAAGTAGAGAAGGGTGAAAGAAAAAGATGTATTATTAGAAAGAGAAAGATGAATACAAAATGAACTTCCACCAACCCCCTATGGAGAGACATGGGGGGTATTTATAGCCTAACACGGAAGGATGAATACAAAACGACCCGCTGAACCGAAAGATGAAGGCTTTCCATAATCAAGATAAACAAAAAAGGAGACAACATATCACCTTGTTTTAACCCTTTGCCAAATTGAAATTCTTCCGTTGGGATGCCATTAATAATAATAGATCCTCTCGAAGAGTGAAGACAACATTGGATCCACTTACGCCATTTATCCCCAAATCCAAACTTACTAAGGACGTCATCGAGAAAATCCCACCGAACCGAGTCGTAAGCTTTCTCAAAATCAACCTTAAAAATTAAAGTTTGTTTTTTTCTCTTGCACCATTGAAACACTTCATTCAGAATAAATGGCCCATCTAAAATCTGTCTATCCACAATGAACGCGGACTGCACTTCATTAACAATACTCCCCAAGACACCAACCAGTCGGTTCGTTAAAATTTTTGCAATTATTTTATATATGCTTCCAATAAGACTAATAGGCCTAAAGTATTTGACAAGATTTGCATCCATAATTTTAGGAATTAGCGCAATAAATGATGAATTACACCCTTTAGGAATGTCGTTATGGATGAAAAAATACCTCACGGCATTGTAGACCTCCCTTTCAACAAGATACCAAAAGTAACGAAAAAAGCCAAAAGTAAAACCATCAGGTCCCGGGGCTTTATCCGTCCCACATTCCCACACCGCCTTCTTGATCTCTTCATTAGTCACCTCGCTCTCCAATTCCCTTTGTTGATCAGGATGAATCTGTTTAGGAAATTCCATCTGAAGAGTAGCCTTACGCTCACCAGGCTTACAAAATCGATTTCTAAAATGATCGAGAAACTCTTTCTTCACTTTATTCGGACTGTCAACCCACATACCATCAACCATAACACCCCGAATGTTAAGGATACTACGTTTTTTATTAAGCATGCCATGAAAAAAAACCAGAATTCTCATCCCCTTCAACTGCCCATTTGACTTTAGCCTTTTGAGCCATTTCCATCGAATCTAACTTGTCACATCGTTGAATCTTGTTAATGATATCCGCACGTGTACTGATCTCCTCTTCGGTCCCCTGTCCACTGTCAATGATCAAGTCAACAGCCTCAAGGTCTCTTTTGTATTGAGCTTTAACATTTTTCCTACATACCGTGCTAGTTTTACTCCATTCCCGAATATGATTTTTAAGGAATTTGAGCTTGCCCATCAATATCTTCATCGCATTTGAACCCACACAAGGGCTGCCCTTCCAAGTATCATCAACTAATTTACAAAAACCATCCATTTTAAGCCAGTGATGAAAGAAACGAAATGGCGTTGGCCCATAGTCGTAATGATATTCCCGAAGAAGAATGGGACGATGGTCCGATAAATATCTCTCCAAGGTAATAGCATTTATATTCGGACAAATACTTAATAAGCTTTCCGACACCAAAAATCTATCTAATTTGCTCATCTTGGTAGCGGACTTGTGACACCAAGTGAAATGACTTCCGCCTAAAGACACTTCAACCAACCCCGATCCCGAGATAAAAGAATTAAACAGTTGAGCACCATGCAAGTTAAAATTCGAACCAAACCTATCCGATTTAAATCGAACCTCATTGAAGTCGCCCATGATAATCACCTCCCCTTTCCATTTACCGATCTCCTGCTGTAAATAATCCCAAAGGCTTTGTTTATCTCTGCTATCCTGAGGAGCATACACCGCAATTAAAAGAAAATTTTGTCCCGTCAAACGCCAACACCCTCGAATAATCACAAAATAATCCGAAATAGTAACATTGTTCTTGCAGAAAGAATTAGGGTCCCAAACACATAAGATGCCACCCGAATTCCCAACCGCATCGCTATGAACATGATCAAACGCCAAATTACCCCAGCATTGTCTCACACAGAAACTATCCATATTTTCCATCTTAGTCTCTTGAACCGCCAAAAAATTAACCTTATTCTTGATACAAAGCTCCTTAACCCAATCTTTTTTGGCCTTTTGGGCAAGGCCTTGGATGTTTAGAGACAAAAAATTCATCTCTAAACGTCCTTCACTCCTTGTGATTCAATGATCTCATCCATATTAGATATGCATCCCTCCATTTTGTAACCCATAACCTGTCCCACTTTAACTACGTCGTCCAGAAGACCAAGGATCGAACCACCAATTCTAAGTAATTCTAATTTTTTAAAATGACCCGATGATAACGATTCAGTTCCAACTTCTTTCGTATAACTATTAGCCCGACAATCACTAAAAGCATCATTGTTCTCCTCCCTGTTATCTGTCCTCACTTCTTCAACCTTTCGAATCATACCATCTTCAGCGGGTGTAGAATTCTCATCATTCCCGTCACTAGGTGTGAATCCAGGCGGGTACTTCAAGCTGCTTCCCGACTTATTCACACTCCCATCCATAGGTTTATTCTTATTAAAAAGTGGATAAATATTAAATGGGTCTTCCGACTTGTCAACATTCTTATCAATGGATTCCCCCTCAACATGACTTTTCACCAATCCTTCATCCTCAAAAAGAGTTTCAGGCACCCCCTCCACATCGCTGTTATCACCCGCGCCACCCGACTTATGTATATCAATGTCATCATCATTGGAATTGATTTCATCCTAATTGTCATCATCCGACTCATCAGTAAAGTCAGGAACCCAACCCGGCGTTTCGTTAGCCCTAATCCAATATATCTTTCCTCGATGAATAATTTTAAACTCTTCCACAATGCTTCTACCTGATTTCATATAAATGCATAACCGCTTAGAATGAAAACAAGTCTCCTCCTGATCGTCAACATCTAATAACTTCCCCCACTTAGTCGCAATACGTGAGAAAGTGTTCCCCGACCACAACTTAAACGGAATACCTTCCACTTCCACCCACGCTATTCTTCCCTCAATTTCAAAGTCTGTAGTAGCTTCAATAATTTGTGAAAACCACTACGCAACACTAACATTATCCCTGAACTTATTTATCGTCTCCTCGGAGTTGAATTCCAACATAACCCAAAGTTCCCCTCATATATTTGATCGTGATATCCACAAAACCTTCATTACCCAGTGCCAACTTAAGATTAACAAGGGATGCGAATTCTATCACCCTGCCTAAAAAACATTAGATAAATCCTTAGATACCACACATTCGTCACCCAATAATAACGCAGGCCCTGACTTCAAATCCTCAACCTCAACTTGTTTAACCCATTTCAATGCACCCATATATGAATTACCTCCCCCTGTGTTAACGTTCACCTTTGAGTACTTTTTATATGATGAAAAAACATTAGTTTTCTTCACGCCATCCCCTTCCTTCTTATCAGGGGGTCTTTGAAACCGAGCAATGTTAGCATGAAGCTTGTAGTGATCAACCCAAACGGTACAAAGATTGTTCACCAGCCTCTCCTCATTGAAAACGTTAATAAACCTGACAAAACCAAACCTTTTACCATTTTTAGACCTTTTAGTAGGAATGAATGAATCCACCACATGACCATACTGTTTACAAGCATGAAATAACTCCTTAGCAGACACCGATTCAGGAAAATTCGTAATGTAAACGGACATGGAAATCCTAGCCACATCATCCTCCTTTGTTCTGTAACTCCCCATGATACACAGAAAAGAATAACTAACCAACGAAAAAAACAGCACCCGAAAGAGAGAAACCCTAGATCTGGTGGTTCGATGCAAAGACAAAATAAAACAAAACAATTTTGGATTGAAGGGAGATCTACCGATGAATTGACGATATTGGCGAGAATTACATCTTAAATCGATGTAAAAATCACAAATTGAAGTGATTAAATGTTGAATTGAAGAATTAGTTCATGATTGAAGAAATCAAAAATGAAGAAACTAGACCGTGCTCTTGCGATATAACATGATTATTCTTAGAATGTTATTTGAATTTTTAATGTGATTAGGAAGGGTTAATTGCTTAAAAATGTACTATACTTGTCATTTTTTGTCATTGTATGTAAATAACTATTTTTTTTGCCATTGTGTCGTTCAACTTTTAAATTTGTGCTATTGTGTGTATTTTGTGACCATTTTACCCTCATTTTTTTTAAATTTTGAAGGGTAAAATGGTCATTTTACATGCAGAAATAGTCGTAGAATACACACAATAGCACGAATTCAAAAGTTGAACGACACAATGGCAAAAAGATTTGTTGTCTATATACAATGACAAAAGGTGACAAGTATAATACATTTTTAGACAATTAACTCAATTTGTAATGATTATTAGTATGTTATTTAATTTTTAATGTAATTATATCCTTCACTAAAAATATAAAAGACAAAATACAAACATACAAAATGATTAGAAGGACTTGTGCAGCCAAATTCATACATTGGAAAGTATGATTTAACCAATGTTACATGTGTATGTCTATGTATTCATATATCAAGTGTGAAAGCAAGTGGAGCAAAAATGATCAACACAAAGCTGCTTTACTTCTTTTTCCTTTTCTTCATCCATTTATGTAACACATACTCTTTCAGTAGGACGCATGATTAACAAGCATTTCATAGAAATAAGTACGATGATTGTTAAGTTATCATAAATTTATCTGTTAACAAAAGATGTTAAGGATATTCGATGTTGTTTTTTTATAAAAGAAAAGTCGACTTATATAGAGCATGTATATTAGGTCAAGGGTATTTTTGTGATTAAGAAAAAATAAGAAGGCCTATGATTCACTTCTCTCCAAATCATCCCAACTTTGGGAAGAAGTTTAGACGTAATTTACTTTCCATGTCTTTTCTTTTCCTGCATAGGAGGGGGTGAAAGTTATAGAAATGTATGTGTGCTAGAGAGTACCAATAGTAATACCCGTTTTTAATATATAAATTAGATTGAATACATAAAATATCAAATCTTGATGTACCATATGTTTGTTTATGTTATAACATTGATTATTTATCATTAATCTTTTCAACTTTATATATATAAACGTTTCCCAACCTATATACACTAAATGAGAAAAAAATGTACACGTGCAATCCACGGGTATTGCACTAGTTGAAAGATGATTCACTAGATTCCTTTCTTTGTTTTAGGTACTTCCCAACTTAGTAAAAAGGTACACCCTCAGTTCTAAAATAAGTGTCCAGTTTGACATTTCAGAGTCAAACTGGTTCAACTTTGACCTGAACTATTTTTGTGTGTGTTATATAATACTTGATGCAAAATATATGTATGAATTGGGTATTAAGTGTATTTTTCATTGATATAATTTTCATCAAGTATTATATAATACAAAATAAAATATTTAACGTCAAAGTTGAACGAAAATTCAAACTAGATACTTATTTTAGGACGGGGGGGAATATAATTTTTAAGACGGGTGAGAGTGGGTTGTATTGAGTTTGTTTAGCCTGACCTCCACAAACGATGACTAAGATTATGATCCAACATCTATTAGAAAAACATATACTTAAACCGTGCTTAGGGCGACAGTACAAAGACTAATCCAATCGTTTTAGTGTATATTTGTATAGTAAAAACATTACGAAGAAACAACAAGTTGTAAACACCAATTAACCTGATTTGAGCAGCTAGCTGCCTGAAGTAGCTCTCCATCTGCACGCTCCTTGATCCTCCTCTCGAGCTGTGGCCTAAATTGACTGATAAGTCAGAACATTATTCTCGAGCTTTTAGAATCAAAGTGTAAATTAATCTAAATTATTCCGATTTGAGATTCAGTAATACCCGAAGCATATATGATAGATATACATCAATCTAAAAGTGATCTCAACACAGTTCATATAATAAATCAGGATTGTTAGATTCCACTTAAACACATACCCAAAATTTAAAATTATATACATGTAATTAGTAATTTTTCATTAAATCCGAGTCAAGCTTGATATGCCGATGTTTCATCGAGTTCGAGTTGGGCATGTAAAAATAATCGAGCTTGTAATCTAAAACTCAACCGAGCTCTTCGAGCCCAAAATTTAGTAGTCGATTTGAGCTGAAGCTTGGCAGCGATGGACTGGACTTGTCTGGTTTAGACCTGACTAGACTAAATTTGTGTCGGGGGCGTATAGGAAAAAGAAAGAAATAAATTATAGAGTGAGGAAATGTTATTTGCAAGTAACATAATGGGCCTTGTAGTGTACTCCAATCGAAATGGTAGATATCGGGCCAATAATAATAACAAACATTAGGTAAGGTAGCCAGGGTCTTGATTTGTTCGATTATCGGATTGTTCGGTTAATTTTTTTTCACCCAAAAATTGAAAAACCAAACTAGAATTCAACCGAATCGAAAGTCAAATTTGAATTCGGTTTTGAGTTGACCCGAATAACACGAATTTCACTATTTATTTAAAAAAAAATTAATAATTACATAGATTTTAGTAAAAAAAAAACTATTTTAAGCATAAAAGATGTTTTTTTGTATTATGATAAATTTTTAATGTTATATATATATATATAAATGTATATTTATGTAAATTTGGTTTTCGGTTCAAATTGCCAAACCTATAAACAATCCGAGAACCGAATTAGTAGTTCGGTTTTGTTTGGTTTTAGCAAATTCGGTTCGGTTATTAGTTATGTTCAATTAGGATAATAAATAATCAAAATAATACTCTATTCTTTCTTAACTGGAAACAAGAAGAAGAAGATCTGACAAATTGGTTGGTTCGATGGGAATAATAAAGAGCAGTTTATCGTTTATAATCGGAACAGGGTTCGGGATCTACGTTGCTCAAAACTACGACGTTCCAAACATCCAGAAGCTTTACAAGTCTGGTCTCCTTATTGCCAAACACTATGAAGAAAACTATCGAAAACCCAAAAACAACAAAGATAAAGATGACGATCATTTCTAGTCCTTCTTGAGGAGAGGTTAATCAATTCATTTGGGATTTTTCTTGTTTAACAGAATTTGAGGAATATCATACAAAGTTGCATACTTTATACTTGTTTTCACATGAATTTTGCTCTACTTTGTGTTGCTATTATTTTCATATCTTGGGGGTCTTTCTTTCTGCTTATATACCCGGAAAGTTTCAAAACAAGCCACAAAAAGAAATGAGCTTATGAAACATTAGGGGGTGTTTGTTTCGGCTTATATGTAGGCTTATGAGCTTATTTCATTTCGGCTTATATTTTCATAAGCTCTAATTTTCTGGCTTATTTTGGGACTTATGGGCTTATATAAGTTTATCATATCGTAATAAACTTATTAAGCCCACAAGTCTCAAAATAAGCCGGAAAATTGAGACTTTTGTTATATAAGCCGAAATCAAATAAGCTCATAAGCCCACATATAAGCCCAACACCAGCTGCAATTGGTGTCGTCACTCATATAAGATGAATTTCACACTGGCTCCTTGTATTTGCGTTGCTTATTATATGTGATATTGTGGAACCTCGTGATTCAAATTCCTTGTATGTCCATGGTCTAAGTTACTGTCGTATTCGTACTTCATCCACCAATTGCTCTATGTTCTTTTCTGTAAATAGTGAAAACTCAAATACTATATCGCTTAAACATAGTCTATGGAAGGCATGATACGAACCATTTGAATCTTTGTGCTCTTTGTTTGAGAGCTTGTTATACATTGACCATCATCTTACAAAATTGCAATAAGCATGTCACTATTTCTTTGATATCTGTACTTCTGCAGTAGCATCATAAGTCTAATTTTTTATCGCAAGTGTTATATTTCCCAAATCTGAACTTATGGATGTGACTACATTTATGAATGCTTACAAGTCCTTAAGAAAGGCCTTTGGATTTCTGAGCATGTACTAACTTGTATATCCAATCAGCCTGGAGATACATGGTTATAGATACTTGATGTCGTGGATTTATAATCATGTGAGAAATTTGTTTAAACACAAGCTATGCGTGATTTTAGTATATGTGATGATAACCTGGATATCCTAACCTTGATATTAGAATAATCCAACAGCGAAACGGGTTGCAAAAGGCACTGTTGCTGGTAAATAATGTCCCCATAGTACCTGCCTGTATATAGTAGTACAAAAATGTAAAGAAAACCAAAACTTTCACCTTTTTATGTATGTATTATCTGCAATGTGAACGTTAAGTCACTCATTTCATTATCAGATAGGCAACTGCATAGTTCTGTTTAAATTGTTGTTTAGATGCTAGTCAAGGGATATTGAAAGCACTCCCTAAATCTGATTAGGGTTCCAATGTCAATTGGGATCTTTCGTTATTTAACGGAAATTGAATATCAGTATCATACAAAGTTGCATTCTTTATAATTTTTTTATCATACATTTGTTGAGCTATTGAAGCAAACATCTTGTACTGTTTTGACATGAATTTTAATGCAATATCTGATTCTTCCTCATAGTGTGTGCTTTGTGTTGGTATTATTTTCATATTTGTGCATTCTGTGTTTGTGACCTTTATACATTTCTATATGTGAGATTTCATATAACAAAATGACATGTTTTTGCATTCTAAGATGGTTTTTTAGTTTCATATAACCATCAATTACTACTACAGATACACTACATAGGAAACTATAAAGGGTGTGGTAATGAAGACAATACTTCTTCATATCAGCCATGTTGTTGTACTTGCAATGAACTGTAGACCATCACTTTTGTTGTAGTTTATATCCTAGTGCTTTTTTGTTATCCTTGTAACAAATGCAGCGATCGTCAGCTGCAATTGGTTAGGTCACTCACTGGTTTAAGATGGAGCAAATCCACCATTTGCTCTATGGTCTTTTCTGTTATTAGTGAAAACTCAAATATTATAATGCTTAAACATAGGCTATGGAAGGCATGACAGACATTATGTGAATCTCTTTCAAAGAGCTTGCAATTAGAGGTGAAATATTTGGTCGGGTCGAGTCATGGGTCTAAATAGGTTTGGGTCTAAACGGGCCCGTGTCTAGATGGGTCTTCTAGAAACATGGCTCTAAATGGGTCTGGGTCTAGATGAGTTTTGGTCATTTTAAAAAAAGTTTTTTATTTTTATTTTTGGGTAAAATGTGAAAAAAGTGAAAAAAAGTAAATTTTTTTGGCCCGTTAGACTTGCCTAGACCCGCTGGGCAATTCTTATATAATTCATCTTTCTATCAAATAACCAATTAGACTCATAGAGAGACCCAAACTAGACCCATCCCCTAATAGTAGATATTTAACCATCTAGACCCATGTTTAACCAATGGGTCTCAAATTGCCACCTCTACTTCCGATACATTTAAGATGAGCTTACAAAATGGCAATAAGCAGCATATTTCTTTTACATCCCTACTTCTGTAGTAGCATTACAAGTCTGATTGTTATCATAGGTGTTATATATCCCAAATACAAACTTATGGATGTGATTACATTTAAGTAATCAACCTTGATAAAGACCTGGATTTGTGAGCATCCGCAAATATGCATATCCTATCATCCTGGAGATACTTGATGTCATGGATTAATGATCATGTGAAATGTGTGAAAATACAAGCTTTACTTGATTTGAGTATATGTGATGATTATCTGAATATCGTAACCTTGATATCAGAAAAATCCAACAGCGAAAACGGTTGGAAAGGGCACAATTGCAGATGAATAATGTCTCCATATTACCTGCCTGTATATAGGAGTACAGATATGTAAAGAAAACCAACATTTTCAGCTTTTTAAGTATGTATTTATTATCTGCAATGTGAACCCCAAGTCACTCATTTTATTATCAGATAGGGCAATAGGCAACTGCATAGTTCTGTTTAAATTTATTCACCTTTTCGTTCATTGGATCATTTAAGGTTGCCTAATCATCTTCACAAGATTATACATCTCCAGTCATATGATGTCAACTACGGTATTGGAATATGCATTTCAAAAGGTCAAAATGTTGATGTTGTCACATTGAACAAACTTTCGCAACTTAGAAAATAGTTTGTCGTTAGTCTACTTGTGCCACCAGAATGATGAAACATCATATGAATGAGCAGGTGCTTGCATCCATAAAGGGTACACGTCTTGGTGACAGTCGATCTAACCCGTTTATTCAACAGGTTCGGGTTGGGTATAGGTTAAAACTTTAAAAATTTAAAAATTATATATACCTTATTATACAGGTTAAATGGATCGACCTACGGACCCGTTTAATCTGTTAAACCCGTGTAATGTACCAACTTGTTTAG
The DNA here is from genome assembly GCA_026074375.1 of Tanacetum coccineum. Lineage (NCBI taxonomy): Eukaryota > Viridiplantae > Streptophyta > Magnoliopsida > Asterales > Asteraceae > Tanacetum > Tanacetum coccineum. Next base: position 29,450 of record BQNB010058214.1, read on the forward strand.
ATAAACGGGTTAAATGAGTCAATCTGAAACTCGTTTAACCTATTCAATCCAAGTAACCTATTCAACTCGCCAACCCATATATAGGGGTTAAATAGGTCGTGTTCAGATTATGTGTAAACAAGTTAAGGTTTAAATAGCTGGACCCGATTAAAGATTTTGATAGAAAGATGCACTGGCATAAGTAGTAGTTTGTCACTTTGATGCTAAATCCCTCTTTTGTATCCCATCTATTAGGGCATTCACACTGAGTTGTTAAAAAGAAAATTTAAAACTTATGAAGATGTTTATGTTATATTTCAACTACAACAGCTTCTAATTTATATCTTTGTGACAAAAAAGTCTTAAATCCTATACCTTTTCGTAATATAATGCATGTGTGTTATGGTCGAACATTTCATGGAGTTGTAAAAATCTATACATGATGATAATAAGAGCATCTACTTACTATGATAAATCTTTTACAAAAGTTTATAAAATAACTCACCAATAATTATTAGACCTTTTGATGTTTTAAATTTACATTCATTACAGTATAAACTTTTTAACACTTTATAAGATGTCTTATATAACAAATGCATTAAATGTATTAAATTCATAAAGTGATTCAAGAATTAAGATATCTTCATGCCACATAAACAAGAAATTAGTGTTCATCATGATTGAAATGAAACGTAAACTTTAAAAAAATAAATCATTTTTAGACCTGTTTATAAACACATGCTTTATAATATCAAAAGTTTTATAAGTCGATGATTTAACATAACATAATGAGTTTATAAACCTGTGGAAAACTACACTTTGTGAATGCTCTTTTTACTTGAACTTGGTCTAGTGATGGATCACTTCACAATAGCTTCACGTCATTTCTTTTTCCATCAATTTCTAACCATCTTTATTTCGGTAGTGACTTAAAACCTTTGGCGTAAACCTTCACAATAGCTTCACCTTTTGTGTATACCTCACTTAAAATGCACACGCACACAAAATTTGCTATCGATGTCAAGTCAATCCGGTTCTATACATACGTATATCTTTCATATATTTAATATGTAGTGTTGTATAATCATATAATTTATCTTACGTTCAATTGAATCGATGAAAGATATTGATTTTTTACTTATTAGCTTTAGTTTTTAGGTTATATATTTACAAAATTATAGCAAAGATTTACAAGAACAATTACATTATAATTTCAAGTTATAATAGACTATAATATGACAATATTAGTTGATGTTTTAAGTTAGTTTTAACTTTCTTATACTTTATCCGTCCTAAATTTTTAGTCCACGTTTCCTTTTTAGGATGTCTCAATTTAATTGCCCACTACTAAAAATAGATAAAGAAGTTTGATGAAGTTTAACACATTACCCTTGTTTGAAATTATTATTACAAACTTTATAGAAGACTTTAATTAATTAGTTAAGAGTAAAACTGTCATTCTGCTAAAAAGTAAGAAATAAAAAACAATCACTACTACAAATTAGGCCTTTAGCGACAGACGTTTCAGTCGGAAATCCGTCAGTATTGGTGTTTTCCGACAGATTAGTAACGAAAATTGTCTGTCTGTGATTCTTGGTCGCTAATGTTTGTCCGTCAGAGTTCTGTTGGAAACACCGACAGAAAAACGTGCGTTGGATTGGAATTCTGTTGGTAAATTTGTTGTCGGAAGTCGTCGGTAAATATTTGTAGGAAAATCTCTCGGAAAATATGTTGTCAGCTATGTCAGTAAAGTTGTGGTCGGTATTGGGCAACAATTCTGTCACAAAGATGCATATAATTTCACAGCTTAAAGCTCACATTTATGTAATGCTGCATCTTAAATGGCTCAAAAGAAACTGATATATAAAAGAAATAATTACCAAAATTTACCATTCAAATCACAAAAGTTGTAGTCAAATCAAAATCCAAATTGACTCATTCAAAACCTTCAAGATGACAGTATAGTATTTAATCCAAATATTCAAATTTATATGACATTATCGAACTAAGGAGGAGGCGGGCGTGAACCAGTAAACTTCTTTAACACCCGAGTTAATGTCATTCATCCTTTGTTGCCATTCTCTTGTTGCTATATAGAGCAACAGTCCATCCTTATCTCTTTTCAGAGCAATGAACCTGTCATGTCATGTACAAATGGTTACTAAACAACAAAGATCATATGAGATTAACAGGAAACAAGTCAAATAAAGAAAGCAAGTCTCAATAGGAGACGGGTCAAATAGGTCAGTGCAGTTAACATGAAACAAGTCAAATAAAGAAAGCAAGTCTCAATAAGAGATTATTCAAATGTGTAATTTATGGCCCATGTGATTTCAACATTTTAGCTAAAAATCGGATTTGAATCAAAGTCTAGTTAATCCCTCATGGTTAAACTGGACTTTGTCACTCATTAGCTATTATAGGTTAACCAAAAAATAAACTTTATCCGCTTCTTGGTTCAAAGGACTGTTTTGGCTTTTATTTGAACCATAAGGCTCTCAGTCCCAACCATTAGTGCTTGTCGAAGTCATGTATTGCTAGAGAGAAGAAGCCGTAGAATAGAAGTGAGTCTCAGTATACAATGGTCTGATTTTAATGCTTATACTCTCAACAAAGAGTGATTGGATATAGAAGCAGAAACAAAAGTCAAAATAAAGAGATTCGCACACTCGAGTGTCACAATATGAGAGCAAAAATGCATAAATAGTTATAGCGTAATAAAGATCTATATACCTAAGTGAGAGTAGTATGAGCAGCTTAACAGAGTTAATAGACAAGTGCTGTAATAGAAGAAGTAATAGCAAGTCGATGACTATGGAGATTATGTCAAATGTCGTACTTTATGTGACTCCAATAGTGAGTGTTCAAATCGTTTTAGAGCGCTCTAGTAAATCGGTCAATATATTTATAATGGCTAGAATTAACAATCAAATTAAGAATTCTACACTTTTTTACTTACTACTTTGTTTTTGGCTTGTTTAGCGCTTTTTAATGACTTTTACACGCTGAATTAAGTAGGTAATAGCGTTACGAAATCGACAAATTAAGAATTAATACTTTATAATAAGCTAAATCTCTAAACTTTATCCATACCTTGAAATTTAAGAACTAAGAACTACTGTTTACTTCACACTAAATTAAACTCAAAGAGTGACAGCTCTAGAACACTAGTTCCTACTGAACATACAATCTGAGCAGCTGACACATTAGAACAAAAGATCTCATAGTGCAAGGTTACCGTAAGGTATAACCTTGCACTTGGTTGCTATGTTCTTCTTTGAGTGTTATTTAGTAACTATCAAAGCACGCACAATCTAAACTTTAAGAATACAATATGCCCTGTGTGAAGGCTATGAGTCATAAATTAATGCCATTTAAAAACTTACAAATATTCAAACATGACCTTTCAATAACTATTACTTAAATCACATAATCCTTGATTAGATGAAGATACTAAACTACCACAGGAGAAATCACTCAAATTCCTTGTGACTTTTGACTAGTCAAAAGCTATTTAGACTAGAACCAAAAAAAAAAACACCCTTTTACCATTTTCGCACAGAGATGATTTTTTAGCTTAATGTAGCCAAATCTAATTGAATAAGACTAACTACCAGATAAAAACTGCTTATAAACTATACTTATTATTGATAAACTAAACAATCTGTGTTACTCTAAAAACTTAGATCCTACCTGATGTTCATTATACCCTATAATTTTAGTCAGTTTTATGGTTTTTAGTGAAAATCTAATATTAAACTAATGATTACTATATCTCATAGCATAAAACGATTTAACTGAATAAGTCTAATAAGCTAAAATGAAATCACAAGTAAGCACTAATAACGCATTCTAATATAGCAAATAGCAGATCTAGTTGTTTAAGCAATTTCTATTATTAAATTAAGCTGAAATAATAAAGGAAATTAAAGTGAACTTCACTTTGGCCTCTTAGCTAAAAAGAGGAACCAATTAAAGGCAAGATACGAAGCTCCCTAGATTAGTAATTAGCTAGAGGTATAAGTCCATGGGATCTCATCCATATACTTATGATCCCCCTTCTATAAGGCTTTCCTCGTGTACTTAAAACAGAGTAATAATATAGATTTTAAGGCTGATTTCTTAAATTTATAGTAAAATTAGGTTTAGTCTAAGGCTCGATCAGAGGATTTAGAGACTACTTTGAAGACGCTGTGAAAGAGCTTATAAAGACTATTATTAAGACTGGATTGAGCTTTTGAGTAAAATGGCTTGATGGATAATTTGAAAGGTAAAACACAGGATTTATTTAACCAAGACATTCATTTACATTACATAAAGAAGATTACATAATTCAAAAGACAAATTACAATGAGCAATGATTTAAGCTAACCTAATTAAACTAGAAAAGAAAAATAGGTAAAAAAAGACGGTGTGCTGCTGCGTGTTTTTGTGAGCTCGTGGCCTTTTTATAGGTTGCAAAGAAGCTTCAATGGGCCTCTTGATCCATACTCCTAGCCTCTCAATACCGACCCTTTGGATTCGTGTCTAATCATTTCCAAGTGTATTTTTGTAGCCGTCTTGATCATTTTGTGTGTATCTTGAGGATCGCCCTCAGCGTGCTCATTCCATGATGTGACATTCTGTGGTTAGTTGTTTGTGAGTAGAGTTTAAAGTGCAAAACCCACATCCCTTATGTGCTTCTCTATTAGCTGGCAATCCATGTGAGGCTCACTTGTGCTTCTTCTCTGAGTAGAATTAGTACAAAACCCACATTCCATGTGTGCTTCTCCATTGATGACGTGGCTATGTGCTTGAGTGAGGTGCTTAGATCTCTTGATTTTACTAATCTCTCCCTTCCATCTTGTTTAGGAGCTCATGAATAGACTTACTTGCCCCTCAATTTCCATTTGCCCTCTATTTTACCCTGGCTAGTGAATTTGTAGTGACGATGAACAGTAAATAGGTCTTCGCGCCTTTTTACAACTGAAAACGGGTAACTTATTTTTAAACTTTGGCCACTTGACAAATTTAGTCCCTCTCTTTTGTTGTCTCAAGGTATAGTATAAAACGATTTTGAGAAATTGCAAGATTAGTCCCTGTGGTTTATAAAAAGGTAAATGGACTAGTGAAATGGGCTTATGGATTGGGCTTTTGGTTTTATCTTTGGATCCGGGTATAGAATTTTAGGGTTTTTCAGGCCCATTAAGGGTTCTAGGGCCCAATAGGAGGTGAGGGGTTATTTTTGGATTTTTGTGAAACTTTGAGGGTGAAAATGGATTATTTTTGAGTTTTGTCTTTTAGGGGTTGACTTCTATTAACCAAGATTGACTGGAGGCTTGACATTTCTGGCTTCGGCTTTGAATCTTTGGCTTCTTTTTGTACTCTTTTGATTCTCGTGTCCGTGCTTGCCCATTTTTGACTGTTTTCTTATGATTTTTGATATATCCACACCTGCACACACAAAACACAAATACAAGCATATTGTTGCCATTTTTGGTCTGTTTTGGGTTTAATTGGGCTATTTTAAGCATAAATGGATATGTGTATTTTACACTTATCAAAGGCGATGACTATCCATTTGATCTTACCAAACCCCTACCTTTAGTTATGAGTAAAAATCATCAAAAGGTACTTGTTGATTACTTCTTCAACTACGATCTCAAGTACCTGCAAGGAGGTATTTCGACTATGACCTACACGACTTCTCTCACAAAGATAAATGCTGCCCAATATGATCTTGTAAGCATTGAAGACGTGGTTACAAATATATAGGTTCCAGTATTTCTTATTGGAGAGAACAACGTAAGACCTTCTATGCATATGCATGAGGCCTGCAATCATGACATGATGTATATTCCATGAAACGTATTCTAGCGGTAACTCAGGTCGAGGTAATAAGGAAACATAGATATG
>BQNB010058215.1:0-24891 GCA_026074375.1 Tanacetum coccineum
TGTGAGATACAAACTGAATAATAAAGAAAACTTGTAAGGGTTTTTTTGTTGTTGTAATCGGCTGGAAAAAGGGAATAGGAAAACCGAATATGTTATGAGGGGTTTTAGGAGTTTATGTGTCGTATATTTTTGATCTAGGATGAGGGGTATATATACCCTTCAATCCCTAGTTAAGATATACTTGGGAAACAAATCCTTTCCTTATTAAAACTCTCTTTTCCTTTATCCTAGTTATCTAAAACCGAATCTGGAACACTTAGGAATATACTAATTCGATTCCAGCTTTTAAGACATAACAAATTTGTGTCTTTGTTCAGTTTTTTTCCTTGTGGTTTGTATTGTGAAGTATAAAACATATTCTCCGTGTATTAACGTGTATGCCCCCAATAGGCTCACATATTCGTAACGTATATCGTGCTATCCGACTACCATAACCCAACACTACACAACACGTACAACGACGTCACATAAAATACTCGAGTAAAATTTAAAAATTTTCTCGCAGAACAAGCCTGGTGCAACGCACATAAACAACAATAAGATTTTAAAAAGAACCATACAGGTACGCATTTAACAAGGATTCACATAAGCAACAATAAGATTTTCCCAAACACCAAGCCCGGTGCAACGCACGGGTCGGCAAGCCTCGTTTATAATTAACATTAAGATGGGATATATGAAAGTGGAATTTTGTAAGTGTCACATCATTAGTATATTAATTGTTACGTATCGACAATAGTTTGTTGATCCAATTTTCAATCTTTACATCAGAATTACCTAACTCGTTAACCGTCTTTTAAATAAAAAGTTTAAATTAGTGAGAAAAATCTAACTTGATGAATCTTTTAATGATACCGTATGATTCTTCTCGAATGACCTAGCCTCCTTTAATAAGCACATATTCAAATGAATTTTAAGCTTCATTTGTTTTTTCAGAGGTTTTACCTCTTCATCTGCAAATCATGTCTGCAGAAGAGGAGTTAAATATAAAGTCTTCATCTGCATGAAAAAGACCGTTTGTTTTCTGTTATATTTAAGTACTTCTTTTATTCATTTTTTTTTCTTTATCTTTTTCACTAGTGTTTAGAGGTGGCAAAACATTTCATTTCTACGTTTTCCTCAGTTTTTTACGTTTTCGTCCATTTTTTTACGTTTTTGTCTACTTTTTTACGTTTTTATCCATTATTTAAAATTTTAGTGTTTTTTACGTTTTCTTCTTTTTTTTACGTTTTGTACGTTTTTTACGTTTTCGTCCATTTTTTTACGTTTTCGTCGGTTTATTTACGTTTTTTTTTACGTTTTCTAATGTTTCTAACGTTTTCGTACGTTTTTACGTTTTCGTCCATTTTTTTTACGTTTTCGTCCGTTTTCAGCTGTTTTTTACGTTTCGTCTGTTTTTTACGTTTCCGTACGATTTTTACGTTTTCGTCCGATTTCATCCGTTTTCGTACGTTTTCTTACGTTTTCGTCTGTTTTTTACGTTTTCGTCCGATTTCATCCGTTTTCGTTCTTTTGACGTTTTTGCACGTTTTCTTTTTTTTAAGTTTGCGTCTGTTTCCACACGTTTTCATATGTTTTTTACATTTTCGTCCGCTTCCAATGAAAGTGAACGAAAACGTTAAAAACGGATGAACACGTACGAAAGACGTACGTAAACGTAAAAAAACAGACGCAAACGTAAAAATAGACGAGAACGTAAAAAACAGATGAAAACGTAAAAAACAAACGAAACGTAAAAAATGGACGAAAGCGTAAGAAAACGGACGAAAGCGTAAGAAAACGAACGAAAACGTAGAAAATCGACCGAAAACTTAATAAGACGGGCGAAAACGTAAAAAACCGGACTAAAACGTAAGAAATCGAACGAAAATGTAAAAAAATACGAAAACGTAAGATAACGTACGAAAACAGGCGAAAACATACAAAAAGGGAGGAAAACGAGCGAAAACAGACAAAAATGAGCGAAAACAGACGAAAACGAACGAAAACAGACGAAAACGAACAAAAAACAAACAAAAACGAACAAAAACTTAAAAAGGCGGACGGAAACGAAAAAAACGGACGAAAACGAATCGAGCGAATACATAAAAAACGGACGAAAACCTAAGAAAACCGACGAAAACGTACCAAAACGTAAGAAGACGAACGAAAACGTAATAAGACGGACGAAAACGTAAAAAAACGAACGAAAACTTAAAAAGACGGACGAAAACGTACGAAAACTGATAAAAACGTACGAAGACGCAAAAAAGTAAAAAATTGGGTAGTGGTGGTGGGAGGTGGTGTTGAAGAAGTGGAAAGAAGTGAAAGATTATGTCTGAAATATTGAAAGAGTAAGAAGTGTTTTTTAGCACTTATGTCTGCAAAAAAAAACACTTCTTTGGTAACATCTTTCCTCCTGCAGACAAAAGAGGCAAGAAGTGATTTTTTAGAAAAACAAACGAAACCTTTGTAACAAATCGAATTGGGCGCTCATAATGTATTGATTGACCGGTTAAATACATGTTCACGATAGAAAAATTCCCTTGAAGCAATACCTCTATTATATAAATACCTTGTGCATAAAGATATCGACACACTTGAATACACTTGCACAAGTCGTAAAAGCTATTACAATTCTTTCTCGGATTCTATAACACTAGTTGTGAGTAGCTTGAGGAGGTCAGCTAAGGTGGAGGCCAATGACTATAGAGGGGTGTTTGGGTGAGCTAGAAACAATAGTAGTGACAGTCAAAGTACGCATAATGAGGTTTAAATATCAAGCTCAGGGTTGGTGTGTCAGTTGGTCGTCACTACTGCAACCTTATATATTTTTGGTTAGTGGTGGCCGGTGACAATTATAAGATAAAAATGGTGAAAAAGTAGTTTCAGGGTAAGTTGGTATGAATGTTGATCGGCGATTGCAGTGACCAATATGGATGCTCTAAGGCGTTTAGTTTCGCTTAATAACACATTTTGTAAGCATACATTTTACTATTATAAAAGCTTTTTGTAAGTAAAAATAGTAGGTATCGATCAGCCCGTTTTTGAAAACGTAATATTATGTCTACCATTGAACACGACTTCAAAACTACTCCCTTCAGAGAGGGAGGAACGAATGCGTTGTTCGCTGACGCCAAAGAACGGCGCGAGTTTTGCCAACGGCGCACCACTGTGGTGCTCGCGCCATTCGGCCTCGCGTCGTAATTAACAGCCCACACAGTTCTCTTCTTTTTTTTTAATTTTTGTGTGTTTGTGTGTGTGTTTATTTGTGTTTTTGTGTTTGTAATTTGTATTTGATCGAAAAAGTTTTTTTTTGTTTGTCGATGGATTTGACCGGCAGGAAGAAGCCAAGAAGAAGATAGGGAAGAGGAAGGAAGGGTCAAAAAAAAATTCTAATTTTTTTAAGTTTTTATTTTATTTTAAACCTTATTTATACAAGTTGGGGTAATGCATTATTTTTATGAATTTAATTTTAGTTATATTGGGTATTTTTTTTAATAAGTAAATGAAAAAAAATAAAAATTGACCAATGGCACCAGAAAATGTGGTGCCAATGGATGCCCGGCAAATGTGATGCCGTTCAATTTTTGATGCCGTTGAGCATTTTGCTGACGTGACATTATTTTTTAGGGATTTTTGCCGACGGCACGACCGTTTCCAACTCTCTTATACAGAAAAGTGATCAAATTATATTAAAAAATTTACGAGAACTAGATAAAATATTTGATAAGGTCACAAAAGTCAAAACTCCTTTTAACGAAGAATAGCAAATTTCACCTTTACTTTTTCACTCTTTTGAGTTTGTGTCTTGACATGAACTTCAGTCACCTAAATATACTAGTTTCCACATGACTAGCTACCAAGACTACGATATAGCAAAGCCAAATGTGCACTGCTACCCACAACGATACTTTACACGAACATTATAATCTAACTTACTTTAGACCTAATAAATTCATCTATTGTCTGTATTTGGACTTCAACGGCTCAACGCTCATCCTCATCGTTGGAGGGCAATCGTGGTACCGTCAGACTACAAGCTCATTGATGGCAGTGAACATCAATGCTTTCTTTTTGGCATTAAGTAATTACGTATTTTTTCAAATGTTCTGATATGATACGTGTACTAAAAATTTACTTATGTAATACCTCAACTATCTGAAACCTATTAATATGGTCGTTCAAACTTTTTTGTCACCAGCTTAACCTTCAACCCAATCATGTGGCATGCCAAGTCAGCAATTTTGTACGAGTAAAATGAAAATTTCGTCCTCTTGGTTTGGTCCATGGCCTAAAATTAAAATGACTATATTGCCTCGTCTTCAACTTTATTCATTTTACTTGAATTGTTATTTTATTTAAAATTAAAAATCATCATATTCATCTTCAACCTTCTTCAATTTACCTAGATTATCACAACTATACATAACAAAAATAAAATAAAAAATAAACCTTACTTCTACCATAACCAACAACAAAAAATTCAATCATTCTCAAACACTTAATTACAAAATCAACAACAATGACAAAAATTACATCATTCTCAATCCTTAATTAAAAATAGGGGCAATTTTATATTTCCTCTTATTTAAAATGGAAATTTCATATATACTCAAACATGCTTTAAAAACATTGTATAATATGCATTCATGGGTTGCACTTTGGGTATATATGAAATTAATGTTCAAAGTAGGATGATATATGAAATTAATCCTTAAAAATATCAACCACAACGAATTCATTTATCTCAAATCCCTAAATAACAAAATCAACAACAACAAATTCATATTTTCTAGAACCAACAACAATCATTAGCAACAACAACCCAACGACGCCTGCCACCGTCCCCATTAAACCACAACCACCACCACCCCGCCTCCAACATAATCAACACACATATATCATTAGAAAATTAACCACGCCAGAAAACCTTTGATTAGGCAAGATGTCACCGCAAAAATGATTGGGTTTTTAGTGTCAAAGGTGTTTGCGATTGTTTGATTCCACGACAATCAGGTCTGAATTGAATTTGTTGTTTATAGGTGTGTAATATGAATTGAGGAATTTGGTTTGATGAGGTGACATCCATAAAGAACATGGTCATCTTAAATAACAAATGGGTGAATCTAACCACTCATTTTTTCATCATAATAAAAAAAACCATTTTCCCACCTTTTTCTTAAAACTCAAATATCTAGCAAACGATAAATCGTTAAACAAACAAAAATACACCATCGCGACGAGTATTTTTTTTATCTTTCTATAGAGGGTTTTTATAAAGGGCACTTCTATATACTTTTTTGAATTTTTTTTCAGTAACGTCTGAAAAAATCACATGTTTAATGAAATCACATGTGATTTGTATCACAAATCACATGCGATTTTTTCAGACGTGATTGAAAAAAAAATCGGGAAAAAATTCCGTCGAAAGTATCGCGACGAGTATTTTTTTTTTATCTTTCTATAGAGTGCACTTCTATATACTTTCGACGAACTCTTTTTTCGAATTTTTTTTTCAATCACGTCTGAAATAATCACATGTGATTTGTATCACAATCATATGTAATTTTATGAAATCACATGTGATTTTTTCAGACGTGACTGAAAAAAAAAATCTAAAAAAAAGTTCGTCGAAAGTATAGAGAAGTGCCCCTCTATAGAAAGATGATTTAATTCTCGTCACGATGGTATATTTCGTTTTACTTAACGATTAACGGTTTGTGAGATATTTAATTTTTAAAAAATAGGATGAAAATGGGTTTTTTTAATTAAATCAAAATAAGAATTAATATAAACCATTAGATAAAATAAAATGGATGGACGAGATGAAACAGTTTCTTTTTACCATGTTCCTTATGGAACTTTTCTCATGGGGTTATTCGCTTATTGTTGAAGTTTTGTGTTACTAATAAATATGGATGGATATGAGTGATTATGTATGTACTTTTCTATAAATAGGCGGGTACCCGCGCAATTTGGCGGCGGATACCACGTGATATTATATTTTTCGACGAAACCCCTTTCGAAGTACTTTTTCTATGGCATTGTTTTCAGCTCCATAATGAGTTAAGATTGAACTAATGATAGTACCAAATATATATAGAAAGAAAATGTACAACGGAAGTTTTGAAGATGATAAAAAAGTTTTTCCAGACTGCTTTTGTAAAAGAGAAATAAGAATGTGATGTTATTAATTCGAAATTTGCTTGTTTTTATGCTTATGCATTGAGTAACATTATAAAAAAGATTACATACGTACATATATTCATTATTGGTTTTGAAAAGCAATAAAAAATCCTCATATGGTAACATACTTCAAAATTAGTTTAAGTTTTAATAAGTGTCTATTGTCTAGTTTTTGACTAAATTTTGACGACGCTTAATTCTTTTTTGATAAACTACAATCGCAGTGTTATAGTGTATTTTCAAATCGTTATACAACTTACTCTCACGTCTATTTTTCATGTCCTTCCAACTTTGCAAGTAGTTGAAGCTATAGTGTATCTTCAAATCGTTTAATAAGACCATGTCTAATTATCAATACCGAAATCTTAAAAATAATATTGCTTATTAGTTACGTTTACCGCTAAATTTCAGTTTCTCATTTTGCGAGTCAGTTAAGTCCAAAATAATATTACATTTAAATGATGAAACCATTAATTAACAATTGATAAATTACAATGGACACTATTTTTAGAGCATTCTAACATTTGCAATTTTTTTGAGTTAAGTACATTTTTGGTCCTTGTGGTTTGGTGCGTTTTCACTTTTGGTCCAAAATTCAAAAAAGGTTTGGTTTTGGTCCAAAAACATAGTTTCGTTCCACTTTTAGTCCAATTCCGTAAATTTGGACTAAAATTTTTGGACTAAAAGTGGAATGAAACTATGTCTTTTGGACCAAAAGTGTAACGAAACTATGTCTTTTGGACTAAAAATGGAACGAAACTATGTCTTTTGGACCAAAACCAAACCTTTTTTGAATTTTGGACCAAAAGTGAAAACCGCACCAAATCGCAAGGACCAAAAATGTACTTAACTCATTTTTTTTAACAACAAGTTAACATTTTCAGTTTCTTACTTCATATATAGTTTGTATTAATATCACTCGTTATTTGTTATAAAAATAAAATTAAAGATGTATAAAAGAATCATGATCGAATAATGTATAGGAAAATGAAAGAAAATTTCACATATAAACAATTTTTGGTCATATATCACAGCATTTTTTATGACATGCCTTTGTCATTCTTTCTCTTCTCCCTTACCATCTCTTCTTTTTCATCCATAAATCATTTCAATCTTCACAAAACATGATTTTTTTTCTTGATCATTTGATGCACCCAGAATTATGATATGCCTTGTGCCGTCACCCGTCTAGCCTTGGGTTGCAAAGCATAGAGATCTCATATCTACAAATAAAATACCTCAAAATACCAAAAGTAATGTTAGTATACCGCCTTAATCTCAAAAGATCTGGTTGGATCTTATTAGATATACAAACACACACTCGACACCACAACAACTTTTAGGGACAACACATCCAAACATACACGAAACAATAAAAGATCTACCATACGTACATACTCCAAGCCATAAAAAGTCCCAACTGTTACAGATCTATGCATACTCGAAAAAACCACCAAATCTCAGCCACACCAACAACATGACCGACACACACACCTTTGCTCGCCATCGTCACACACTCATCACCATAATCACAACACCATAAATGGCGGCATCGAAGGGCCGGTCGCAGCGAAGAGAACATCTGTATGTATGTGGCTGGAAGTGATGATAGAGAGATGGAAGTTAAGTTAAAGGAACCATTTAATGTGTGCCTGGAAGAGAACATCGTCACACATTCTTATTTTTGTATGTTAAGTTACAGCATTTGTATAATGATTTTATAAGTGATGAGTTTGGGGTAAGTTTCTGATTTTGGTCATGGGTATTCATGAGTTGTTACAAGATATTATTGGGCTGTTATAAGTTTGCATATGGCTTAAAAATGATGTATGAAGGTTGTTACTATAGGGTCTGATACCACTACAGGTGCTGAATCAAATGATTATCATATAAAAAAAATATTAAACACAACAGAACAAGCACCTATCAACGGATTCATAGAGTCATATGATCAATCAAAGTTAAAACAAGAAAAGTAGTGCCATTGTAGCGTGATCGGTAGAATCAAATGGTGACCTTCACCTTAACACAACACTTTCAATGAAACCAAGTGATCAATGGAGATCACCTCTATGATGTATCCACACTACACTTTCTTGTATACCAAATAGATGCTAGTCTTAACCTCGTAGCTTTGTAAAATACTTTTGAATGGACAAGATGCAAAAGTTGGGTCAAGAAAAGCAAAAACACATATCTGTATGTGTTTATGTGTCGTGCTTTTATAGAGAGAATAGAGGAGAGAATATCTCTAATTTGGTCAATTAAAATCAATCAAATTAATGTGATGTTATCACTAATTCATTAACCATAAATAGTTTGATCTCATCCCTTTTTCCTTCTTTATAGGCCGGCCACCCATTTGGGTGTTTGTAGGCTTTCCTAAACTTTTCAAGTCTAATAAATATAGTACACTACTTATTTATTAGAAGCTCAATATTGATCCCGAGTTACGTAGGTTATTTATATACCGTAAATACAATAAACACGATATATAAAATGGTACATCAGTATATATGTGTGTGACCTCATAAGCTCACATGTGTCTGGCCATATAATTAGTTATTATGACACGAGCATACTCCAACAGCTCCCACTTGCGCACGTCATAATAATCAAGTAATTATACAAGTAAAGGTTAGCGTCTAGCAACATGCCAATGCCCCCAGAGACATATGAGGATAGTTTCTTAAACATCTCATTTAAATGGTTCAGATATCAATCATCCTTTGTTTCAGATACTATGTTGAACATTTGACATGGATCATAAGTTATTCTTATGTTTAACAATTTTGTTTCTCGATATAGACATTTAACTAGATTACCAAATTAATTAAGTATCATCTTAATTACATTTGGGTACGGCCACGCATACATCTGTTTAAATCATCAAGGGGCCTAGTAGTATCTTACTCTATAACATGTGGAGGAACAAATCCTATTTTGACTGCGTGTGTCCGTTATGTGTTTCATATCCCTCCTAAAAATAGCCTTTATAGCAGCCGTCAACAAGTCAACGTTAAACCATATCAAAGATTTACATTCCACACACATAAAACCTACTTGCATCTCAAGTCTGAGGATGAGAGACATAACCACTTGCGAGATTCACTATTGACACCGATCCATGTAGTGAATACTCGTAGGTTGGGTCAGTCCAATGTTCATCCAATGAACAACATATGGGTTTGGCGGTATCATCCATTAACATTCATACCATATGAATATGACCAAAACACTCGCATTTGCCTTATTTCAATGATACTTCCGTATCATCAACTAGCAATGGACGATTTAGAATAAATAAATTATTCATGAAATTAAACATGCTAATATAGAACACAGTTGTATAAATGAAGACGATCATACCAGGTATATCAATTCATTGTTTAATACAATTGCTTAACGTTCCATTATCCAAATACTAAAAACAGATATACACGGGACAACTAGCAGGTCAAAGTTCAATGTTCCTATCATGATGAACATGTTTGGTACAAGACATTGACTTTGTAAAAGAACCAACTAAGTTGTTATCTGAGTGAACTTTGAGAATACTTGTTTCAAAACTCACAAGCAGTGAAAGTTTTGAATAATGCGATGATTGTCATTTTGTATATGTGCATTCAAGTACTAATACAATAATACTAGCATCGCCATAACAAATTACATAGGTTGTTTGAAGCAAGCAAAACTACATATATGAGACAGTCTTTTTAACAGCTTCCCAAACTGTAAAGTATTCTTATTCTTTAATGAATAGTGCAACAATGCTTTCAATAAAGTATCTCAATCAAAATAAGCATTAGTGTATAAACTCAACACAAATCTCCTTAATTAAAATCCATAAACGATGAACATGTCTTTAGTCCTTTGCAGGCCTTTTAGAATGTTCTTTCAATAGTAGTCTAATGACTTTCACTTAGTTACTATGGTTGTAGGTTCATATTTCATTCATGTAAGTGTTACAATTAGTCTAATATATATCATGACATGCATAATAAAACCTTTAGCTGAAGTAAACGTTTTCATGCATGTGTTCAACTCATCAAGTGAAATAGAACTTTAAGTCTTGCTCAATGATGTGTCATATTGTGTTAGACTTGTTAATCGCGTATGTTTATCCTAATAAACATGTGTTCCTAGGTTGTATGTTTTATTTTGTATATCTCTTGATAGAAATATTATTCCATACTAAGGATTAAAATCTAGCTTATGTGAAATATTATTTCCAATATGTTGAAAACATATAAGATATAAGAAGAAACAAAACATAATGCTCCGACTAGCTTTAAGGTGTACTTAGGAGTTATCTTTGTTTCAATCAAAATCAAATTATTCATTTAAACTTAAGATTCCAGCTCCTAGATGCATGCTCTAATCCACACTTGGATTTTACAGCTTGCACATTTTCTAAAGATAACTTGGATTCATAAACCCTTTTGATTACACAACGTCCTCGCAAAGGTAATCATTCAAGAAGGAGTTTTGACATCCAATTGCCATATTTCATATTCATGAAATCAAGTATGGTAATTAATATCTTTATTCATTTAACGCTTGCAAGGAAAAGAAGCTTTAATCATAGTCAATTGCTTGAGTATAAGTAAAACCCTTATCACAAGGCGTGCGTTTAAATGTGTGTACATTTTTTGTCCATATTAGTCTTCTCCTAGAAGAACCAATTTAACTTCTCAGTCTTACCGATTGGTGAAAGATCAATCAAATTCCAAAAATGATTTTCTTTCATGGACTATATCTCAACATTTATTATGTCGTTAGCTAGTGCATTCAGAAGGTTGTGTAAGAAGAGACTTTCTCCAAAAACAGATGCTCCCACTTGCTTCGTGTAAGAGGAGACTTTCTCCAAATACGCAGCAAGTCGAGCAACAATAAAATTGTTCTCGTTTGGGATGTATAATGTACGCTGACAGTTCTTGACTCTAGTTTGCTAATAACACGCTTAACGTGATCTCAACAAATTCAGAACTTCAGTTAAGACTTAATGGGAGTCTTCCCATTCCATAACCTGATGGTGTCTTAGTTACCTTCTTGGTTGGAACCATATTGAGTAAACACGTGGCTTTCAATTTTGTTAACCTTGATAAGATTAGAGGTAGGGTAGTTAAAGTTATCAAAAAATGAACAATATCAACAGAGTTGGATTTTACACATAAGACATACCATAGCGATGTGGTATTCTATGAGAAATAGGATATGAGGATAAGTACACAAATTCCATAGATAACCTCATACCCTTTTGGCTCAATACTTGCAATTTGTTTCCAAAACATAATGGCATTAACAGTAATTTCAAGCTAATTGCATGCTATAACGTAGAAGTCTTAAAGAAGTTCAAGGACTTTATGTACATGTCTTAACTAGAAGACAATAACATTGCTAATTGTAACATTACCATTATAAGTCTTTGAATATTTCAATGACTTTATGTACATGTCGTGACAAAGAGACATGACAAGTTAATTGCTTACTTTATAAGTCTTAGAACAGTTCAAGGACCTTATGTTTATGTCTTTACAAGAAGTCACAAGCATATTAAATAAAGTATTATTGAACTCCGACTCTTGGCTTCAACAGTCTTTTCAAGTTAATTACATACTTCTTATTGATGTCTTTACAAGAGGACATAATCATATTGGCTAAACCTTTATATGTGAATTATGATTTGAAAGATAGGGTTTTATTATTTTCTTACATAGTTCTAAGTGGGCGACATACATTAGATGTATTAGTCTAGTTGAATATTCGCTTTGCTCTACCATGCGGCTAAGAAAAAACATAATAAGTATATTGTTATGTGTTGTACTGCACACAATTATCGATTCTCCCACTGTGTGCACGACAACTTCATCTAAGAATTTATACAAACAAGTGAGCATTTTATGAGTCAGATTACGATCCTGAGACTAGTAGGTTGTGAGTCCACCACGCTTCTATTTGTTTGTATGAATAATATGACAATGTCACAGATACGATATGATTTAAGTCAAACTTAAATCACATTTGCATTACAAGTATATTTAGAACTTTATTGTTTAATAAGCAATCGTGCATAAATATTGTATAGATAACTTTTCAGGCAACGACAAGTTATCTAATAGAATAATATGCAATGATTCTTATAAAACTATGATGCTTCATATGTGAAAAGTAATGTATTATTTCAAGACCAGCTAGAAATAAAGTGGGTCACTTACAAGGTGATAAGCTCATAGCTCCTACTGAATTTAGACAACATTACATGTGCGTCTATATCAGTAGTAAAATGCATTGCTCCCACTGGATAAGACAACATTAAATGTGTGTCTATACCAATGAAGTGCAAGTAGCAATTTATTTACTTTTCTACTCTTTGAATATCTGCACATTATCACTAATGTGAGCCTCACGGACTAGTAAACATGTACTTAGATATTCAAGGAAGTGCATCAAGTTCTACTATATATATGATGGACTAGCCATCAATGCCATTCTTTAACTTGAAAGTTTTGCATGCAATTCCTCCTTCTACATTACCTCAAGGGTGTGTAGAATCTTAGGAAAAATATCGAGTTAAGGAAAACTACTAGAAAACATGCTATTAATTTCCTTTTCTCTTTCGCGATTTATTAAGATTTCCATTTCTAATTATTAAAACTCATACTATGTCTTGACGCTTCAAGATGTATCATTTGGTGGCTATAGAAAACATGTTCTCTAGTCATCCAAATAAGATATGCAACTGTACTTAACCGTTTGACAAGACAATACGATTTCTCGAGTAAGTGTGCTTTGAGTTTGAGTAGAATTGGAAAATTCAAGTGTTCCTATTATAGCTTTCTCATACAAGTAGAAAGGATAGGAATAAGTCTCTTTCTTACAAGGAAATGAGACTTAGTTTGCCTTCTTCTAACAAGGAAAGGAAGCAAACTTTTGTTTATGGTTTGTGTTGCATAAATGTCATTAATAGAAGTTACAAAGTTCATATTAGTATTTTCGATAATTAATCCTTTTAAAATTAACTACCCAAGTTTATATAAAACAATTAATTTTACAAAAGGCTAAGATCCTCATTGAGGTTCCACCATCACATCAGTTGATCTGCTAGCAATGATAGATTTAATAGGTAGGTGACGTTCACCAATTGAAAAACATGTGTAATTCTTAGACCATATGGGACTCGTGACATTTGTAACCAGAGAAACAATATCAGGTTGACATGTTTAGTCCCATCCTTGCCTCGAGCTAAGGTATCACCTTCTTAACTCGATTAAGTCATCCAATGCAAGAACATGTGAAAATATGTCTAGGTCTCACGCATAGAGAATAATCACCCTGGGTTACAATTCACCTACGGTCTCACGCAGAGCAAAAAGTAATTGCAGGTGATCTCAACCAATTGGACGGCATGACTTAAATTTGTGACGGGTATACGTTTTGATAAATACATGATCAAAAAGTGTGTACGAGGAAGCATGCATTCATCCTTCGTAGCACAAGTTAAAAACCATTTTTTAACTTAAGTCTAAGACTTGTTTTATATCATTTATGTGTGGCAAGTTGTTCATTTTCATGAATAATATAAAACCTAGGTGGAATAAATATTAGTTTGAACAATACATAAATTAAATAACAATCATAACATTTATTTAGTGTTATTTATATAAAAACAAGTGTTTAGATTCAAATCATATTTAAACTTTAAACAAAATCAAAGATTTAGTTTCTAAAATTGGGTTGTGTTTTATTTTTTTGGTTTTATGAAAAACATTTGCAAGTTATATTGTGTTTTATTTTTTTGGTTTTATGAAAAACATTTGCAAGTTATATACATTCCAAACATATATAAAAGCAAACAAACAAACACAACCACACGTATGCAAAGCCTCAACCGATGAAAAAAAAACTATGCTTGGTCTCATGAGCCATCACAAGAACCAAAAAGTCAACTAAGGGTTAACTACACAACCACAAGGAGGGCTCCCACTTGCTCTAAGAACCATCATGAGCAAGTGAAACCCTTAATGGACTTGAAGCCCAAAACTGCCATAAAATTTCAACTAATTTTACGGGCCTAAAACTCCTAATAGGAATCTTCTCCAATCTGAGCTCCAGTTGAAGAAATTGTAGCCCCATGAGTTGTGCACCTTCTCCCTAAATTTCAGCTTCTAACTCCTTGTAGAACTCCGGGAAACCCACTTTTGGTGGAAGTTACTCCAGCAGCTTCGAATTTGACTTTATGTCTTTAACTCTTGTGCCATTCGAATCCAAACAACGGTTACAATAATTTGATAATTAAATACATTTATCCTATCATCTAACTACTATAAAATTCCCAAACAATGGCTACAATGAAAATTAAAAGCATACAAAAAGAAGCCGAAACAATGGCAACCCCAAAACTGAAATTAAATGCAATAACTAGCAAATCAAGTCACAAGTGGTCTAGGTTTTCATCGGCTTTGCATAAACAACATAATAATACCATAATATCATGTATTAACAAGGTGTTGGCTAATTCCATAGCCAAACATTCATGTATTTGCCATGGATACAAAGTGATTAACAAGAAATAAATTGTTTAGCCAACGAATCGAAGGAATAAATTAACAAGAATTAAAACCCCGATTTGTACGTTTAACCAATGGCTTAAGGATCACTTAGTACTATATCAAATACCATATAACAACCATATTAATTCAGAAATTAATGCCCAAGGGGCTGATTTAAAACCGATTCAAGAATCGTTCCAAAACGCGCGATTTAGGCCCTTTTACAGGTACCTGATAACAAAACCATTTAAAGTATGCATAACAAATGGCTATGAGATCAAAAATACCAGATCATAAGACCCTATTTGGGTCGAATTATTTTCAAAAAATAAGCCTTAAAGGCTGTTTTAAAATTGTCCTTTTGATTCCATTAAAAACACGCGTTTTTAGCCGTTTTTACGCATACAAGATGATCATATGACATCATATGATGGCTCGTGATACCACTATAGGGTCTGATACCACTATAGGTGCTGAATCAAATGATTATCATATAAACAAATATTAAAAGCAGCGGAACAAGCACCTATCAACGGATCCATAGAGTCATATGATCAATCAAAGTTAAAACAAGAAAAGTAGTACCTTTGTAGCGTGATCGGTAGAATCAAATGGTGACCTTCACCTTAACACAACACTTTCAATGAAACCAAGTGATCAATGGAGATCACCTCTATGAT
The DNA here is from genome assembly GCA_026074375.1 of Tanacetum coccineum. Classification (NCBI taxonomy): domain Eukaryota; kingdom Viridiplantae; phylum Streptophyta; class Magnoliopsida; order Asterales; family Asteraceae; genus Tanacetum; species Tanacetum coccineum. Next base: position 15,401 of record BQNB010058215.1, read on the forward strand.
GTATCCACACTACACTTCCTTGTATACCAAATAGATGCTAGTCTTAACCTCGTAGCTTTGTAAAATACTTTTGAATGGACAAGATGCAAAAGTTGGGTCAAGAAAAACAAAAACACAAATCTGTATATGTTTATGTGCCGTGTTTTTATAGAGAGAAGAGAGGAGAGAATATATCTAATTTGGTCAATCAAAATCAATCAAATTAATGTGATGTTATCACTAATTCATTAACCATAAATAGTTTGATCTCATCCCTTTTTCCTTCTCTATAGGCCGGCCACCCATATGGGTGTTTGTGGGCTTTCCTAAACTTTTCAAGTCCAATAAATATAGTACACTACTTATTTATTAGAAGCCCAATATTGATCCCGAGTTACGTAGGTTATTTATATACCGTAAATACAATAAACACGATATATAAAATGGTACCTCAGTGTATATGTGTGTGACCCCATAGGCTCACATGTGTCTGGCCATATAATTAGTTATTATGACATGAGCATACTCCAACAGTTACAAATAAGAGACTTTAGGGCACTTAATTTTTTTTAATGTAACTTTTATTAGTAGTAAAGATGGCTGAATACTTGAATGAGATGTTACAAAATATTTGAATGGATTGTTACAAGAATATATGGTTGATATTGACTCCATAATTATTGCAGGCCGTTACCAATAAGATGCAAAGACACTTAAATTTTTAGACCTTTAATCATATGTATTTATTAGTTTTCATAGCAAAGACAAATCCTTTCATTATAAGAAATGTTTTTTACTTAAAAATTTTAAGACTTCTAAAATTATAATGGGCTAAATGCTTTATAAAGTAGTAGAGATTAACTCGAAAGAAAATTACTTGATAAAAAAATTGCCGCCTCAGATTTTTTTTACAAATTTAGCCGGTCTAGTCGATAATCGGTAAAACTGCAACCATATCAGCACAAAAGTTAAAGTATTACATGAGTAATTTTTTGAGTACACGTATCATATTAGGACATTTAAGAAAGTACGTAAATATTTAATGCTTTGATGTCTTCTTTTTTTACTTCTGATATTTACTTGATGAGAGATTTTAAATATATACACTATAAAATCTGAAAAGGTATTGTATTAATTAATGAAACGTATCTATTTATACTAAAATATTCAGCCCGTTAATTTAATGTTGATGTATTCAAGTTCATAAACCCTCTATGAAAATCGGAAGAAAAAGATCAAGTGTCTCTGTGATTTTACGGTCTCAATCATTTATTGTGGAGTCTTAAAGATTAATGACTTTCAATCTTCCAAACTGATTTATATGGAAGCTCAAGAGCTTTGTGTTTCATGATAATCGAGGATTCTCTCATTGTGTTAGTATTCTTGACGCATAAACTCGCATCCTTGGGCGACTGAAATGATACATATGTCTTATCATCACTGATTTATTCAACCTCTAACTCGATTTGTTTTTTTCTTTCTGGTTGATTAATTCTTCTCGAGGTATAGCCGTGCTGAGCGAATCAGGTGTGTTTGTTTTAGCTTATATTTTAGGCTAATTCAACTTTTGAAGACTCATGTCTAGATACTATTAGTTATGATGCTTATAAATTTTATGGACTATTTTGTAGATCATATCCATAGTGTTTGATGGAATTTCTCAACCAAAAAAATTTTGGTAAGAAATTTGACATATTATTCTGTAATTTTTAGTTGTCTAGTGCTTATGAGACTAAAATTCTTAGTTTCAATTTCTTAGGTGTATGTAGAGTAAGTGTTTGATAAAATGCTTAAAAGAAACTTGAATGTTTTTTTCATATGTGTTGGTTGTATATGCTTTTTTAAGTTTGATGTGTGCCTGCTGGTATTGAAGTGAATAAACTTGATCCTTTTGAGATTAGTGAAGTGAATTAATGATCAGGCATTGGGTGGTGTTTGACCCGTATCTTGGCTGGGCAACACAGATGGTATTCAAACAAATGCAACTGATGTTTGCAGCCATGTTAGTTTTGATTCCCTTTTGTCCGATTGCTTCTGATTTTAGAAAACCTCATCATAGATAAAAATGTTTTGTACGTAATAATGTGCATAAAATATGGTTATTATACGTGCGTAAGCTATGTATCAATTGTCTATAAGTTGTGCTCATAAGCTATGGTTGGTATGAACTGTGTATAAGCGGCGGTCATAAGTGCCAATTTCATAGATACTTTAAGGTGCGTACATGTTGTGGTTGCATGTGGTATAAGTGTGGTCACAAGGGCTTATTTTTATTTATGTATGAAATATTGTCAAAAAATACTCTCAAATGGTCATTTTGAAGAACAAATTGTCGTTTCTGCCCTTAAATCGTTGTTTGTTGCCAAAAAATGTCATGGGTGTTTTCGAACAACTTAATAATGATCTGGCATTGGGTCGTATAAGCTTACAAATGTTCTAACAATTTCAGGAAGGTTTGGGGCGATGATGATAGCTGTTTGTGTTTACTGTGTGTGGTTTATCAAGCCATGCATCTGGCAAGGTGACCATGCCCACATTTTAGTCGCAGTCATTCCGTGTGTTTGGCACCGCTTCAGTATTCGTAGCCTTAAGCATTGGTTGTGGCAAGGTAAATCTTAGTACATTAGTTCACATTGTTGTTTATTGCAACTTTATTTCAAGTCAACTGATATATTCAACGAACAACGGCAAAATCCTCAGATCATTCTTGCCTTCTGGCATGTTCTATCTTTCGCACTCGAGGTTAAGACATGATCCCTCTTTTTACAATTTATCTCTTTTATATTTCGTAAAGGTAATATTCCAAACGGGTCATACAAAATAAGGTTAGTAAAAAAAGCATGGGTCAAATGACCCTTTCAACCCTTTCATAATAAGAAAAATAACTTCTTGAAAAAACTAGACATGCTAAAGGTTAAGAGCCCAAACACTTACTTTAGTTTTGAAAATTTGTTTTGACCATTATATTACTAAAAAGCTTTAGCACTTTGTTGTTGGAATACGAGAGTTTATACTCTCGCTGGAAGTCTTTTATAGAAAGGTCTTTCCACATTCATATAACCATTTTACAAGTCATTCTTGCATAAATATTCTAATGTTAGTTTTGAAATTAAGTTATAAGTATCAAACTCAGTAATTTCTCTTCCAGTGATTGACATAAAATTATATTTTAATCTTAGATGGAGCATTTGGCGGGAACTGAGATGAATGATCAGTACCACCATATAAAGGAGTATTCCCGTTTGACAGTATGCACTTATGTGACGAGGTAACATTACAGCAAGAATGTCATTTTAAATACATTTACATGGTTTCTTATTAAGATTTACCCTTTTTTATGTTATAATTTTGCTTATTCGGGCTAACCTATAACTGAATAACCCCCAACTTATTTTTTTAAGTATTGACATATAGAGTGTATATCATTTGCGGTTAAAACCATTTTTGTAATCCTGATCAAACAACCATTCTCTTTTTAATCTTAATCCATGTTTCGCAAATGCAAGATTAATAAATTTCTTAATTTTGTCTGTTGTTTTGGATATTTCAAGGTATATGACGGTCAAGTATTATAGACATAGTTGTTGCTACTTGCTGCTTGAAGCTTGCTGCTATTTGCAGCTTGACTAAGATTTGAAGGGTCTGTAGAGTGGAAACATAATTGAAAAGCAGTGGCCATCTTTATTAAGTTGCAAAGCTACTACAACATTAAGTCATCGAACAAAGGTACTTGTGTATATTATTAATTTCACTAATTTGTAACTTGGTTTGATACGTATTATGTTATTTATATATGTTTAGTTTCTTCTAGGTGAGTGATGTTTGTTTAATCACTTATGAGCCTGATTTAATCATGACAAACAAGCTGAATTTTTTTTTATAGAGTTAAGCTAAATTGGCTGCTTTGTTTGATAGGCGATAAAAAAACTAAACATCGTGGTACAAGAGTTTTGGTTTGATATGTTTACTACTTGAGCTATAAACATTGCCTAGCAGAGTTTTTTATATGAGTTCCTTTATTGATTTCATATGATTTGTTTGGATAATGATAAGGATGGCAATAAAACCCGTACCCGACGAGGACCCGATCCCTAAACCCGAATTAACCGGGGAATCCCCGAGTTGACCGGTGATGGGATGGGAAATCCCCGAATTATGAAAACAGGGATGCTGATAATTATGACATTTTAGAAACTTTAGGATCCATTCGTTTACATGATTAATTAAAAATACATTTAGCAAAAATGAAGCAGTTATTGCTTAACAATTTTAACAAACTGGGCGGGGAATTTTGGGGATAGTATTTACCGTCCCCATCTCCGTTTCTCAACCCCATCCACATCCCCATCCCCATCGGGGAATCGTTTTACATCCCCATCCCCGTCCCCGACGGGGATCGGGGATCCCCCCGGGGATTTGAGGATTTTCTGTCCTTATGAATTAAGATTAAAAATGACACAAATAATCAAAAATATAAACAATTGACCTACAAAATGTCTTAAAAAGCATACGTTATACATAGATGTATTAATTAAAATGTCATTCAATTTTAAAGTATCGTAAATACTAAAACTTCACATATCTTATATAAATAAAGTGGATCGAATGTGTGTATTTGACAAAATATTGGTTGAATAATATGTAGTTAGTGCTTAACATTTTTTAAATATTTGATCAATTAAATATCACATATACATACAAATATACTTTAAGTATGATACTTGTCAATACTCATTAACATATACATATACAAGTACATGTAGTATTAATATATAAATAATTTTTATACATTTGTACATTAAAAAGCTCAGGGTTGGGGATTTTTGTTATCCACATCCCCGCCCTATAGGTTTGGGACCAGACTTAGTAGTAAATTCAACCCAAGAATATTGATTTATGATTGAACTATATAAGCTAATACATCTTCAATGCTATTAGATCCCAAGACAATGCTTCTAGCCCTATTATTTATACTTTTGATATATCATATGTTACACTTCTTTTTAGCATTAATGATTAGCAACTTAAACTGACATAATTTGAATCATATTGCACTTACTCGAAGATGCATATCATTCACTTTTTTGTTAAACGCGGATATTGATAACAGTGGTACAATTGACTGACGAATTTGTAGCTGCAACATTGCACTTCTCGAAAGAAAGAACGAAGAGGAGGCCAGTGAGGATTTTGACACAATAATCAGGAACACAAGTTTAAAAGTGGGGGAAGTATGCTGCTAAAACTTTTAAGTGCATTATTGTAATTTTTCATGTCTGAATCAAAGAAATTAGTCCAACGATTTCAAAAGTGTATAAAAACGGGACAATACTGAGTGATATACTGATATGCCTTTTTTCTCTTTCGCTGCATAGCATTCATGAGTCCTTCCATTTCTTTAAGTCCATCATCATAATTACCAGTTTTACTTTGTGAAAATCGTTATTCTTTGGATTTAAAACCTCGAGGAGCCTTAACTATCTTTACGCAAACTTCTACATTAGATTGTAACTTGAGCAATTAAAAAAAGTCTATGTGTATAGTAAATAATCTAAAAAAGGGATGCTTTTCCTCCTACACTCTAGAGATTACTAACACATGTATGAAGAGTATTGTATATTCAAACACATATTTTTAACACTATGTCGTGCATGATGCACGTTCGACATGGACAATATTATCAAGATCGTTTGCAGAATATTGTATAATCGGTTGGGAAATCTTGTCATGAACCCTCCTACTTTACTATAAAAATTTCGTTTCATCACCTGAAGTAGAGGTGGCAAACGGGTCGGATTGGGTCATGGGTCAAATGGGCCATATGTCAAACGGGTTATGGGTCAAACATGTCATGTTTTGAATATGGTCCAATGGGTTATGGGTGTTGGTCCCTTGGAATCTGATATAAGTTTTATTAACTTTAAACTAATCAGATTCCATAGCAACAAAGTGATTTTTAAACAAATATATATAAACAATATAAAGAACAAGTTTAAAACACACAGAAGTACTTTTCAACGTATAGACTTTTATTAGAATCAAATAAAGAATCTATGACACACCTTGCTTGCGGAATAGCAAGGTGGTTGAATGACAATTGAGATGTTATTTCCTTCGAACTTATTCTCTAACCAAAGTTATGAGAATAAGAAAACAAACTTGTAATGACTAAACTGAAGCTTCAGCTTTCAGTAGTACGAGTCATTTTGTTTGAGAGATAAATGAACTCTTCAATGTGTATCACATTAACTGGAAGAGATATCATTTACTCTGGGAATCTCTTTCCTTTTATAGGCAAAGGGATTAGGGTTTACAAGTTTTAACCTAGCTATGTGGCAAGCATAAATGGGTGGTTGAGCTACCATTTAATGCACATTTACTTTCTAGTACTAGGTACAGTCCTTTAAGGAAAGTTGTTGTACTTCTATACCAACTTTAGAAGTAGCATTTCCCAAGGAGATTGCTTTATTCCTTTTGACATAAAGCAATCTTTTTCCCGCCTTGTAAAGCTTCTAGAAGTAAAGCAACATGTTTCAGCTTCTGTTAAGGAGATAGACAACGTTCAGCTTGAAATTGTCAGCCAAGCTGAAATGAAGCTCCAACCAAGAGTCGTTCTTCAGTTTTTATACCGCTGCATATACTGAAGTGAAGATAATTCCCAATCTTCTAAGGACCTGAAGAGTTGACGCTGAAGGAACTTCAGTGATTGAAGCTGAAAGGCTTCAGTGACTCAAACTGAAAGACTTCAGTTTGAGAAACACTTAGGGGATTTTATGTTTAAATTTACTGAAAGACTGAAGGGCTCAGGAACTGAACCCACCAATCTCTCCCTATTTGAATATACAAATAGCCTAAGTTAAAATCAATTGTAAGTGAGCAAAACAACTTCTTCTTACATAATTGATATGAATTGAACAAAATCATACCAAAGACAGGTTCATTAAGCACAGTACCTGGTAAATGATCTTCATACTGAACTGATGACTTAAGCCTTTTGTTGGCTTTGAAGTAGTCATGGATGTCATCAACATGTTTTCTTTTCTTGTTTGCAAGATCATTTAGTTTGTCGAGAGGGTCCTGTTTGCTTAGAGGAATATCCAAGTTTATGCCCAGTTCTGCTTTAGTTATGTGAATGTAGTCCATTCTTGTTCCTATCTATTTGTAGATGATTTCTCATCCTTTTCTAGTTCTTTTTAGACATGCTTCCATCACTTCTCTCCATTCACCAAGGTGCGGATCACTGGCTTTGAAATTGGGAATAATTTCATTTGTACCATCCTCTCTGTACACTTTGAGTGTAATTAGACCTTTTCTGGTCAAGACATCATAGTTGGTGATTCTTGATGCTGCTCTTCTATTCAACATTTTGTCACAGTATTTATCATACTGTATCCTGTCATTGTAGTACTTGTTCACCACCTCTAAACCAAGAAGATCAATCAATTCTTCTTTTCTTATTTCACCTTCACATTTGGCAGCTTCAGCTTTGACTTCTTCCTCTATTTTCTTTTGTGCACTGATATGTTTTTAGTTAAATGGACATGCTCTCCACTTTCAGTGACAAATTCAAACCTTTTCAGTTCCTTTTTCTTAGAGGATTCAACCATGGATCTAGGCATATGTGTTGTTTCATTATCAGAGCCACTTTTAGTGCTTTCTTTCATAGCCTCCTCTAAAGATAAAGCCTTTTTGCCTTTATATTCCTTGATATGCTCCCCCTTATGTTGAGAGGAGCTTTTTGGTGATGGTTGGAAAGAGGGGGATTATATTTGAGATGTAGTGGTTGTGATGACTGGTGGAATAGGTGGTGGTGTTATGGTTTCAGGTTGTGGTCTATTTAGGTTTATTTTTTCAGCTCTTCTTTGAAACAGCTGGGAGATTGTAGATTGATTTGTGTTCTTCTCCCCCTCAGCAGGCATAGTGTCAGCTTGGCCTGCTAAAGGAACACTTTGATCTCCAGCGTTTGAGGATGCAGAGTCTAATACCTGAGCAAACTTGTTCAAAGCTTTTGTGATATGTGACAAGAGACCTGGAAGAGCATCCAAGGTCTTTAGCTTAGCTTGAACTGATGCAACATGTTCTGGCAGAGAAAGAAATTCCTGTGGAAGTTCCCACTGAAGAGTCTTCAGTTCAGCGACTTGAGATGTAAGACTGGTGACAGTATTTGTAAAGTCCTCTAGTCTAGTAGGAATTTCTTTCAAATATCATGGAAGCTCAATTTCTAAGTTGTGAACTTGATTCTTTAACTCTTTTACCTCTTCAGTTAGTTTGTTGAAATTTGAGGGAAGATTCTTCAGCTCAGTTGGTAGTGAGCTGCTGAAGTCATGAGCTGATAGAATATTGCAGAATTCAATTTTCAAGGACTTTACCAGTAGCTCATTGAGCTGTTCCACATTAGGAAAGGAGGGTTGAGCTTTAAGGAGAGCAGCTTCAGCTTCAGCTTTATTCTTTTCCAGCTACAGTTTATGCTTTTAAGATTGGAGAATGAGAACTTGGTTAGTAAGCTCCTGGATTAGAGAATACTTTAGAGATGAAGACTTAGGAACTGAAGTATCTTCAGTTTCAGCATGAATTCCATCTTCCTCCTCTGCATCACTTTCTATAATAATAACATGATCATCTTCAGGTGAATCCAGGTCTTTGAAGCTTGGCTGAACATTGGACACCAGCTTTGCTAGATCTTCCAACTTGATTGTTCTGGAGGCTTCTTCTTCATCAACCTGTCTAGCAATTGAGCTGGCTCCTTTTCCTGTTAAAGGTTGAGTGAGGACATTGTCCAACCCTTCACTAACAGATTTGGTTTGTTCTGCAAGAACATGTGGGTCAGTACTTGCAAATAAGTGATCATATGAAGTGTTTTTGGTTCCTTCATTTATACCCTGTTGTTGAGGTACAAAATCACTAGGAGCAGAATTTCCAAGACCAGCTTCAGCTGTAGAAACTGCTAAAGCATCATTTCCTGATGCAGACTCAGGGTGAATAATGAAAGAAGCTGAATAAATAGGCTTATTTAAATTAAATGTTGACATAACACTACAAAGCTGAGGGTTGGCTCTTACTTCACTGGTGACCCCTAAAGAGGTTGGGCCACCAGTTGCTTGTTGGTCCTCTTTATGCATTCCAAGATCCACAGTGGTGGAAACTAGAGGCTGGCTTGGGTTTGAGTCCATGACCGAGCTGGACTCTTTTCTTTTCTTGCAATGGCCAGTTTTGGAACTAGTGGGTTCCTTAGAGGACCCACCTTTTGTTGCCTCTTTGTTGGACATAGATGGTTGTTTTAAAGAAGATTGCTTCTTGTGTCCAGGTTGAGCTCCAGGCTTTGTGCCTTGGGGAACCCTCTCAGCAATGGAAGAGGGTTTAGGAGCTTTAAAGACCACTAGTTTATCTACATCACATATAGCCAACATATGGTATGTGAAGAGAGGTTCTTCGGGTTGGTTGGGCTTTAGTGCCCAATTGTTGACACTAAAGACTTGAGTGGGGTATAATGTGACCTCATCATCTCCATATCA
>BQNB010058216.1:7724-31029 GCA_026074375.1 Tanacetum coccineum
AATTAGAAATAAGCAAAAGCAGATAATAAGCTACACTTAATAAGCACTATTGGACAAAAATAAGCCACTAACAAAAGCTAAAAGACAGAAAACTTAAAAAGGCTATAACACTTAAAATTTCAAGCTAAACTGCAAATAAGCTCAAATTAGCCCTAGATTAAGCAAAATGGCACAAGTAAGCACAAATAAGCAGATAAGCACAAATAAGCCAAATAAGCCAATTAAGCAAAATGGCACAAAACAACAGGCAAACAGCAAAAGGGGGCACTTTTAAGCTTAAAAATAAGTTCAAAGATGGATCCTTATGGAATTTTAACCTTCAAACAGATTAAATATGGAACTCAAAGAACATGTAGCAACAATCAAAACACATTTTGAAATGAAGGATAAGCCATAAAAAATAAATGAAAAAGCATTTTCTTCTTTTTCTCAACACTTAGCAATATTTTTGACAAAAATGGTAAAACACTAACCAAACTTGCAGGCCTTTTTGACTTTGTTTCAAACTTGTTTTAACACTTGTATAAACACAAAAACTTCTCAAAACTAAAAGATTCAAAGGTATAATCAAACAAGCAGATAAAATGAGCTATAAGCTTACAGATTCAGACCTTGTTTTCTTAATACCTTAAAAATGAGATTTAATACTTAAAAACTTAAACTAGCTGATTTTTACCACTACTTTTATCTAATGTAAGTTGACTCAAGTGCACAAAACCATTTTTGACCCATTTTAACCCATTAAATCAGTTAAACCAAACACTTCTTTAAGCACAGTTTTGCCTATTTTAACTTGATTACTTGATTTTTAATGAACAAAACTTTAAGACCAGATAATATATAAGCTAACAAGACTATAATAAGCAAGTTTAAATAGCAGATAAGCACTCAGATAAGATAGATTAGATTATGCTATTTTATGAGCTATTTTAAGACAGAATATAAGAAAACTTGCACACAAGATTTTTAAACTAAAACCTAAGCATAATAAGCAACAAACATCATCAGCAAAAACCAATAAGCAAATAAAATCAAGAAATAAGCAATAATAAGCAGATGAATAGTAAATAAGCTAAAATGGAAATTAAGACTTACAAGAGCCCTTGCTCAAAACATGGCAACAAGCTTATAAATAAGCTAATCTACAAGCTCTAGCTTGTCAAAAGACAAGCTAGTGACAGCAATAAGCCCTTTCCTCTTTGGCTTATCATCCATTTGAGCTTTTTGAGTGATTTGTGGTAAAATAGGCTTAAACCTTACAATCTATAAAAGAGTTTGCAAGACTTAAGTAAACAGCTTAAGTAAGGTATATAAAAAAACTTTCTTGAGCTTTTGAAACTGTTTTGAAACACAAAAAACTTTAACATAAAAACAAGCTTTTCATAAAAACATAACTTTCATTCCACTTTAAATCTGAGTACAAGGGTTTAAAAAGAAATTACAATAAGCTAAAATTAAACTATTATAAGTTGAAAGGTAAAAAAAACTAACTGCCACAACGGGCTTACAATGCTCCTATTTATACCAAGCTTAAGAATATTCTAGGTCTTGTGCTTCTTTGCTGAGAGGGAAGCCGTGTGTGCTTGTTGTGTGAGAGAGTCCAAAATCTCATCTTAGCCCTCTATTATGAGTGTTGCCCAAGCTGATTGATCATCACCATTGATTCGTTTGTCATTTTTCATGGACCAATTGGGTTTTTTAGGATTGCCAACGTGTATGCCAACTGTGTGGGGTGGTCATGGTGTGGGTGGACAAGGGTGAGAAGAAAGGGGAATAGTACTGGTGGTTTTGGCGGGATGTAGGAAAGGATGAACAGTAATTTGTTTACAGGGTGTAGGTTTGGGGACTTGGCAAGAACAGTCCCTAAGAGAGTTATATGTTATTACACGGATGGTCCTTGTTCTTTTCAAATTTGGCCCTTGCAGTTTGTAAATGGTTTGCACCGTTAGTCCTTAAAGGACTAACGGGGGTGAGTTTAAAAGGGTAACGGATTAACGGGAGTGTTAAAAGGGTTATGGTTTTGGGCTTGTTGTTTGGGCTGGGTATAGATAAAAGGGTGTTGGGCTTGTATTAAGGGTTTAAGGTTTATAAGTGTATAAGTGGGCTTTCTCGGGCCCACTAGGTAGGTACGGGTGGGCCCACTTTTGGTAATTTAGGTTTTCGGGCTCGGTTTTTGATGCTCTTTCCAATTCCACTTCCCGGGGTTGACTTTGACTTGACTTTGACTTTTTTACTTGGCTTTGATTTTGACTTCTCTTTCACGCTCTTTCCGTTCTCGTGCTCGGTTTTGTCATTTTGGCTTCTATTTTTGTCCTTTTCTTGGATATCCATTACCTGCATAATACAAATATAAAACATACAAATACAATGTATTTTTGGTACGTTTTTAGTCATTTAAGTCCGGTTTTAACGGTCAAAGGTATGTGTAATTAAACGCATACAAATGGTATATATGACATGTCTTCTAAAAATCGATAACATTTACGGCCTTAGAAATGTCATTTAATAATGATACGAGGTTGTAAATGAAGTTCGAGCAGAAGTTTCAAAAGGCTTTCAAAACATGTGAAAATGACTTGCTATTATTTCAGATAGCAACCCGGTCTTTAATTTAAAGGCAAGTATTTCGTCAAAAAGAAAACTTGACCTCACAACAGGAAAATATTTTTTCTCGGGAATGAACTACTTTATATTCATTCAAAGGCTTGTGTTTACTTTGCAACATAACCCGTGCTTCCTAATCAAATAAGTGTACGTGTCAGTGCATTTATTTATGTAAAACGAGAGAAATCTTATTTATATTGGTGTTGTTTTTTTTAGATAATAATTAAACATATCAGTTTCTCATCTGAAAATATTTTCAAAGAATTTTCTATCACTTAAACAATGTCTATAGCTCTTTAAATAGAAAACAAGACATTATTTGAGGGGGAGAAATAGTCAAATTCTTTAAAAAATGATCTTTCAAAATGTCATCTCAGAATAAAAGGGAAAAAGTGTTTCTCAATAACTGATTATCATTTAAAGGAGAGTTAATGTATTTGTAACTCAATTGGTCTTAAAATGTTATTGTATTTAACCTTTAAGGGAATAAATGGCAAAAACTAGGACTTAAGATCTAAGCTTACAACTTTAGGGGCTAAATATGTTATTTCCATAATTTGGCTATAACTAAAACTAAGTTTAAAAGGAAAATAAAAGAAACTATAAAATACAAGGACCAATCTTGCCATTTTCCAAATTTAGCCGATTATTATTCTAGTGAAACACATTTCACTCACATTCTTTTACAAAAATTCCAAACACACCCTTTTCTCTCTAACACATTTCGCTTGATTCAAAATCTAAAATCAAACTTGTTTTTCAAGATCCAAGATTCACTCCTACTTGTAAGTAATCCCTTTAACATCATATTGTCAAAACGAATTAGGTTAAATTCCTTTTATCACTCAAAAATTAATAAAATACGATTTAGGGTTCATAATTTAAAAGTTTGAGATTTTTTGCTAATTGATTGAGGGGTTTTGCTTGCTAGGGTGCGTTTAAGATTCGTGTGAAATAGTTTTCAATATCTCTAACTTATGAGTGAGATGTATGATTTTTGTTAGTATGTATGGTGCGAAACATGTGTAAGTGATAAATTAGTTGTGGTTTTATGTTAAGTAGCTTCTCATGAGCATTCTTGTACTATCTATATATGTTCTTGCTTCCTAAAAGCACTTTTACTTGGAAAAGTAGGTATTTAGGGCTTTAGTACAAAAACAATGGCTATAAGTTTGCTTGTGTGTGATAATGAGTGTGTGATCTGTTGTGTGGCCTTAAGATATGATATATGCTTCCTAGATGCCTCTTGAAGCATAACTAAAGTGTTTCTCCTCTAAAACCATTGCGTATGATGGATTTCAAGCTAAAATGTTGTTTAAATCTTGTGATTATTGCCTCTATGATGATATTAAATGTATTGTGTAGTTAGTAATTGATTATTGACTGCATATGGATGATAAAATTTGATATTAGGTTAAGATAATAGTCAAACGAAACATGTTGTGTTTGAAGGAAGCAAAACATGTTTGGCTAGAATGAAGCGAAACATGTTTTCTAGTGTAACATGTTTCACTTATTCTGAGTGAAACATGTAAGTATTATCCTGAGCGTAACATGTTTGTCTTTGTCTGGACGAAACATGTATGAAGCAAAACATGTACAGGGTCACATTCCAAGTGAAATATGACAAAATATAGGAGGAAACTCTGCCCAATTTTTTTAAAAATTTGTGTAATACTTGTTTTGTATGTCATATTTCATCTGTGTTTCAACTGAATGTGTTTATATTTACCCTCTAAATGAATGTATGTCCTAAGCTCCCTTGGACTTGTCTTGTTGACTTTTTCATTTGACTTTGACTTTTAACCATACTTGACATATTCTTAGAGTGTAGTAATTCGGTCATGTTTGCATGAAACCTAATCATAGCTTGTCTCTAAATCAATCATATCATCATGGATAACCAAGCTAATCGGTATAATATATTTGTTGTGTATATAAACTATATTGGTTAATTCTTAAGCAGAATCATGAATCCATAAGAAATTCAATGAGTGACTGCTCGTGATGAAAAATGGGTTCCATATGCTGATAGAGTCAAGATTAGCTCTACCAATCTGAGACTGGAAACCACTGTGCCACAGAAGGAAGAAACATTTCATGTTGTTATTGATATAATCAAGAACTCCACGTGCTTTAAGGCATTCACAATCTCTACAGATGTCCCTGAAATATTTATGCAGTAGTTCTGGTACACAATCAAGAAGGTCCAAGGCACAGATTCTTATGAATTCCTTTTGGCCAACAAGAAGTACAGAGTCGATGCTGAAGTCTTTAGAGAGATTCTAGATATTTGTCCATGAGTTGAAGGAGAGGAATTCACTGAGCTACAAAATGATGATTATACCCTCACCTTCCTCATTGACCTTGGCTACAAAGGTCCACTACATAAGCACACCAACATGTTTGTGGATCACATGAGTCAGCCATAGAGAACACTGGTAGCAATTATCAACAAGTGTCTATCTAGAAAGACAACAAGCAACGACAAACTTAGAAAATCCAGAATTGACATAATGTGAGGCATGTTCTATAAAGAGAATGTTGACTATCCTGGGTTGATTTGGGAAGACTTTGCTTACCAGATTGATCACATATAGGAGAAGAAGTCAAGACGTGAAAATATGCCATTTCCTTTGATTCACCAAAGTTATCACTGATGATGGTATCAACACTATCATACAATCAATGATGATGGTATCATAAGAAGACTCAATTTCGTCAAAATAGGAAAAGAATATCAGCAATATGAACTTGCTATTCCTGATGTGATGCTAAATGATACAATCAAGTAGCCAGAGTCTTACCAGATGTTCATCAAGTATTCTACTGGTTAGATTCCCCCCAAGAAGAGCAGAGGCAAAGGTTTACAAGGAAAGAAGACTATTGATGTCTCTCAAGAAACTGTTGATGTATATGAAGAGTCTAAACCTAAACCTCAACTTGCTAAGAAAAAGACTGCTAGTAGAAGAGTGGTCAAGAAGAAAGTCATAATTTCTGCAGATGACAACATCATTCCTAATCTAGAAATTTCTTTTGAATTATGTAAATCTATCAGCTCAACTAAAGCTGCAGAAAAGGAAGCTGCAAGGCAAGTCCATGCTATCCATGTAAGGATTATGACTGAATATGTCCCAAAGCCTAGTGGAAGAAGACTATTTGGTATTTCCATCAAAGAGACTTCTCAAGGGTCAAAGAAAAAGCTCAAGGGTGTTCAACCTTTAACTCTAGAAGAACAAGAAGCGGCAGATATTATGCAAGCTCTTAAAGAAAGCAAAAAGACCAATAGAAGACAACAAGGTACTGGAGGCTCAAGTAAAGGAACTGGTAGACATCTAGGGGTTCCCTATGAGTCCACAATCGTCTCTGCCACCTCAAGTGAAGGAACTGGTACTAAACTAGGGGTTCCCGATGACGAAAAGGTTATATCTAAAGAAAAAATTATTCTTGAATAAGGATAAGAACAAGAGAGTGAATACTCAAAATAAGACCTACTTGATGACGAAGAAAAGGATGATATAGATGGTGATGCTGATGATGAAGGCGATGATCATATTAGTGACATTCAAGATGCCGATGATGTAGATGTTAAAACTGAATCTGATGTGGATGAAATATATAAGTATAAGATTTATGTGCACAAAGATGTAGATGTATAGATGGCAGAACCTGAAACTATTGAGCATGAGAACAAAGAAAAGGATGACATGACTGATGCAGCCAAACCTGACGCTAAAAAGAGTGCAAAAGAAAATGGAGATGCTAAAAAAGCTAAGAAAGCTACGGGCTCTAACTATCAAGTCAAAGATTCCACTGAATTTCCTCTTCCATTTTCATGTTTGTCAGTTTCATCTGGATTTGGTACTCAATTATTTAACTCTTCTTCTGATATTTTTGATTTGGTACTGCAGAAGTAGATGTTAGTTCTTTGATGGATATTCCCATCTAACAAGAAACTCCCCAGATCTAACCTCCATCAGTACAGAAGGTTCCCGTATCAGTAATTCTAAAGACTACCAATCTTCTACCTATACCTGAAATTCTTACTGAAACTCTAGTTTCCTCTGCTTTCTCACTACCTCAAGTGACACCTACCATCGCAATCGTGCAACAAACAATAACATCAATCCCGTCAACACTAATCACAACTGATAATCCAACCATCACCATTGTTGTTCCTGAATCTAATTCACTCACTGTTGTTCAGCTAAGAGTTGCTAAATTGGAAAAAGATGTGTCTAAGCTGAAAAATATTAATCTCTCTGCTGAAGCTCTTGGTACTCTCAAGTCCCAAGTTCCAATAGTTGTTGATGATTATCTTGGATCTAAACTTGGTGATGCTCTTCAAAAGGCTCTATAGAAACACTCTGTAGACTTGATCCAGAAACATTCTGTAAAGCCAGCACCTGAGACAAGTTAAGAATCAAAAGATGCCCGATTACACTATCAAGTCTACAGACCATGCATGCAAACAAGTCTTTCAACATAAATCCTGCAAATCATTTATTATATCGTGCTCTTATGGAAGCTTTGATAGAGGATGAAAATGTTATGGATAAGGGAGTTGCTGACACAGTCAAAGACCATAAAAGAAAGCATGATAATGATAATGATGATGATGATGATGATGATGAAGACCCTCCAGCTGGACCAAACTAGGATAAGAAGACAAAAAGGAGAAGAACTGAAGAATATTATAACTTCACACACAATTAGTAATTTATAGAGAGAAAGTGGATGGGAGAATGCACTAAAAATACATATGAAATGAGAGAAATGCATTCAATCAACACCCTCTCCATGTGTGGAGAGGGTTTATATACTTACATGGATGGGTCGGGTTGGGCTTTCTATGGGCTTACCTTGGACTTTCTATAAGCCAGCCTGGTTAGATTACTTAGATATTACATTGAATTGACTAACTATTACTAAGGCTCGTAAGATCAATAATGATCGTCACTTTACTAAAAACTAAATTCCTAACAATCTCCCCCTAAGGGACGATCGTTGAGATCTCATAAATGATCAACACTTTACGTGTTCCTAACAATCTCCCCCTAAAGGGTGATCATAGAGATCTCTCCTTGTGACCTTGATCATTAATCATTGAAGCTTCTTGTCTTGATCTTGAGACCTTTCTATGTAATAGTTGATATTTGTCTTGCTTGTTTGCGTAGTGATCATTGACTTTAGGCTTGAGCTTGTTCTTTTTTCTTGACTTGTATATGAATATGTGATCTTGAGCACCTTGAGATCATCAACCAATCATAATCTCTTTTTTGCCATCTTGTAAACTTTGCCATCTTGTGAACTCATGACTTTTGGACTGACATGCTCATACCTTTCTTAATTTGATAGCTTGAAAGCTTTAATGATGCATCTTTCTTGAAGTTCTTGAAACATGTACTTAAGCTTTCATGATGTCTTTATATTTGTCGGTCGGGTATGAGCATGTGGTTATGAATCTTTGAGACAGCTGGAATCAGGTACCTTCACCTCTATCTTTAAGTATCCTGCAATAAAACAATTAGCAATAAAGCAGGGGGACGAATATGGATTTGTTACTCGCTTGTGTTTGGTTGGACTAACCTTTGAATCCGTAAGGATTGACCTGTGATTAGGTATATTCTATTTAGGAAGAATCTCCTTGACAGGATTTCCAGCTTGCATTATTGAATCTTTCTAACACATATGTATTAGATTCATTGTACTCATCATGTTCTTATTATCGGAATGTCTCAAAGCAGACAACACGATAAGAGTGAACCAATGAGTTACTGTCTCACCGATTGAATAGAAAAATTGATTTGAAAATCAATCAACATGTCACTTGCTAAAGTGGTTTTGTGACACATCGAGAGTTTTAAGAAATTCAAAATTCAATAATCGTCGACCTGGAATAAGTTTGATTCGTATAGAATCACACCATTGTTTCTTTCCAGTTGTCACAAGTTTGATTCATAAGAATCGCACAAGTCACCTACCATGAGCTTGTTTGATGTTGGCTCAAGCAGGATTTCCATCTTCACTGTGAATACTTAAGTATCACTCGGATGTTCTAGCAAAATCGCAAGGATAATGCTTAGAAATCATAATTTTGACAAGTGTCCTAATGAGATTTATGGATGATCTCTTGGCTCTAGACTCAATGTGAACATTGGTTTTAGTGATCGGAGGCTGGAGCAGACTGACACCTTTTCAATACCAACTAACTTTGAGTAAGAAGGTTGATAGAAATGCGTCTAATCTTCGTGAGAAATGAAACAAAAATCTTTTAAGAGATTCTCAGTGGCCAGGGAGGGTTGTGCATTGCATCACTGGGTCCATAATGTCAGTCTTCAATGTCAGCAATCATCTTTGTGATTCTTGACAGCAGATGTATTGACCCGGTTTCCGCCTAGGTGTAAGGAGGGCTTCTTTTTTTTCACCCTCTATCTTATCTTTTTGTTTTAATTCTTTAACTCTTTCAGCGCTTACCGAGACTTCATAACTAGAACCTTATTGGGTTTGTTCCAGTACTAGCTCCATCTCAGTCGGCACTTTTCCCTTATTCTTACTTTTACTCTTTTTTTCATACCTAAGAACTTCTACACTAACTAGTGGAATATCCCTGGGTAGATCCCTCCGGTTCTGGCTGAATCATGGGAATGAATGTGACAACCATGACTTGGGCAGGTTAGTCAACTATCGTGTTAGCATACTTACTTAGCGTCTACTGGCCTGTGCAATGAGTATAGGGTTATAGTGTTTTATTTGTGTTTATACGTGTTTATATGTGTTTATGTATGATATGTGAGATTTGGTAATCAATCCATTGAGCGTGATCGTCTCATTGGGATTGGATTTGTGTTGGATTTTGTGAAGTTAATTTCGTTCACTTTTGGTGATAAGGATAGATATTCGTTTATTTGGCATTTTAGTAATTTATCATGTAATATTATTAGGATTACGTAATTTATGTGTTAGTTAATGTTAGGTATGAAAGAGGTGTTAGTGTTATAAAAAGAAAGAAATTAAATTTCTAATTTTTGGAAAGTTAGGTTTAATAAAAATGAAAAGTTATTTATTTTTAAAGGTATAGTAAAGTGCGTTATCAAAAAGGTAAAAAATGCAATAAGCTTAGGTTTGTAGAAAATTAAGCTAACACAAGTATAAGTTAGATAAAAAAAAATTAATAAATAATATATATATAAAGGCCATTCGACTTATGAACCGGTTTTTGGGGAAAAAGAAAAGGAAAAGAAAAAAAAGTTGTAATTGGAAGCAAATTCTAATTAGGATTTTCAGGATTTTTATTTGAGGCCAAAATACAAAAATAAAATCCTAAACCCACCCCCTTATGAGAACCGTCGACCAAGAGAACATGAGAGAAACAGGCAAAAAAAAATTAGGGTTTTTGCCTTTTTGTGAAGAAAACAAGTTCTAAGGTGAGTATTAATTTATCTTTGTTAATTATTAATCATTAATTCATGTAACAATTATTAAGATGGATAATTAGGGTTTCATTAAATCTATAAATTAATGATTTTTTAATCAAATTTACAATGATTTTTTTAAGGTTTAATTAGAACATATGGTTTATTTCGTTTGGTTTAGTATCACGTTAGAACTTGATTAGATTAGGGCGAATTAGGGCTGTGTTGTATCGGAATGTTTATAATAATCTCGATTGGTAATAGCTTTTGTCAAATTTCCAGTGTCTATGATGTAGCTCAGAGAGTCTAGTTTCCAGAACATCAGGCCTTGAAAGTTTTTAAGGTGGAAAAGTCATTCATATGTTGGTTACGACAAAAGTTGTCAAAGCAGTAAATTCGGGTCAAATTTAGGTCATATTACGAGGTGTAAAACCCCCACTTAAAATTTGAATTAGGATTAGCCAACCTACAATAGTTTAGTTCTATGTGTCTATTAAAAATCCCCTAAACAAGAGCTTCTGATTTGGAGTCTAAGTATGGTTTTTTTTGTAATCAGATCCGAAACTAAGTAGTTAAAAGTTTGATTTTATTTGGGGTACTTAAGTGGGGAAATAAATTAGTGAAAAAATCATGGAGATAGAAAACTCATGATATTGAACCTGTGATTTTTGGTAAAATTTATAAAGGTCGGTAGGGGTGGTTTAGAAAATGGTAAAGTGACATTAAAATTATGCGTTTTTGGGTAAATTGTTAAACATTGGAAAAGTGTGTAAACATGTAGGTTAAGGTTGGGCATGGTGTCGTGGTGACCCATGAGGGTAAATAAACATCTTAGACATCCATCATATGATTGTTACATGGTCATAAGCAATTGGCTTGGTCGCGTGTAACACGTGTTTGTTTTGTTGTTTAGATTTGTGCTAGTGTTTGTGGAAGCTGCAAAGCAATCGGGTGAGTTTCATAGCCTATTTTTCTTATGTTTTCTTAGGGTGAAAATGATGCTATGAGTATTAAATGTTTTAGTTACTATGATAATGTGTTTTAAATGAGGCATGGGCTATACGAGACTATTGTATGTTATGTGCTACATGCTAATGTAATATGGATTGTTGTGCTTGAGTGTGACCGTCTTAAGGCATTGGTGGATTGTTAGAGGTGAGCGTGACCTTCTCATTGCCGTGGATTGTTAGTAGTGAGCGTGACTGTCTCATTGCCGTGGATTGTTAGTAGTGAGTGTGACCGTCTCATTGTTGTGGATTGTTGATAGTGAGCGTGATCGTCTCATTGTTATACGTTTTGTTTCTATGTTTGTGATCATTGAGCGTGAACGTCTCAATGTGGATTGATGTGATTGCATGTTAGCTTGTATGATAGATTGTTGTATGTCCTGCTATGCTATGTTTTACTTATCACAATGATTTTAAAGCGAGTTATTGGCGTGTCTTAAACCTATGACTCTCACCAACATTATGTTGACGTTCAAGCATCATTTTCAGGTGAGCATCATGGGGATAAGATAGAGAGAAGTGGCTAGAAAGAGACCATAGGATGTCATGGAGTTTATTGCTTTTATGTCTTTAATATTGCATTGTTTGAATTATGGATACTTGTTTCATGTCTTCCTATTGGCGAGAACTTTCATTTCATCAATAAAGACGCCTTTTGGATTTGGATTAGTTTTATGGGTATTGTTATGACACTTTGTGTCTATACTTTGCTTATTTATTGCATGTAGAATTCTCTTTATAGACGCCATTGTGTTGTGATGATATCCATGATGTTACGCCTCGCGTTTCCGCCTTGGCGGGGTGTGACAATGAATACCTAAACTTAACCACCTTATAACTCCAATGCAGTAATTTAAATGGTCGCTCTTTGGTACTTCCACATTTTAGCCAATCATATAACTATTTGCTCCCCCTTTATATGTGCATCGATTAATCGAAAGAGTTTAGCACATATATGGGATAGCGTACACTTGAAATATTAAAAATCACATTATTAGCCATATATTTTAATCACATTTTCTCTCTTTATCAAAAATATTAAACCTCTTGATATTTTGGATATCAATTGATTCAAACATAACTGCTTTCGGGGAAAGAATGTCCAATTATTAACAAGCCGCATTAGGAACATTTTTAATGCTATCCCTCAAATTATGAGGGTATTATATGGTGTTTGAGTATGTTAATTTGAAAATTTTTGAATTTACTAAGAAATTCTTGAAAATTCATACTCAAACACTATATATGCCTAATTTTTAAGTATACACTACACATTTATATATTCACAAGATTATTATGTACGAGGTTTGACATGAATGATGAGAACATCATATGATAGAATCATATGGTTCTTTGTAGCAACCATAGGTCTTCCCAATAGTCTCTCATAAGAAGTTGTCTTAGCTTCCCCCCTAAACCAGCAATCCTTTCTTGAGTAGATTCAAACCTTTCTTGCAAGCCGTATCAAGCAGTCTTAATGTATAAAGCCCAGATATCCGAAGCACACAATTAACTCTTTCAAGAATTTGATAGCGCAACACCAAAGTCAATTAATTCCCGTATGTCCGTATTTCTCCTTATACGATAGTGATGATATAACATGTAACACCAAAGTCAACTAAGTCTCGGATGTCACAATAATTCCCTCTTAAGTATTCAAAATGAAAACATCTAAGTCAACTAAGTCCCAAATGTACTCATTTCTTTCTACAGAATACTGACTATCTTAAGGAATCATCATACTTATCAAACCTATGTGTACCTCTTTTATCAAATATTTCTACTCCTTTTAAAAATAAGCTTAGAGATTAACCGTTTAAGGAAGCATTTATTGAATCAGTAACCAGTCTTCTCAAGCTTAGAATAAATCTTCTTACAACACTTCCCCCTAGTATCTTAAATGATGCATACTTGAAATTAACAAGATATCTCCACCCCCATGTAGTTGAAATAGTGCACTCGAATGTAACAAGTTAAAAATTGATTTTCTCTACGGTTATGATATTTGTCTTCCCGGAATGACCTAAAATGAGAATAGGGGATGAATTCTATCACGTGTACTCATTATCTTTCTTGTATATCTATTCCTTCCCCTTGCTGGTTTCGATACCTTGGAATCAGCAAAACCAAGTATAGTACGCACATATACTTGAGATCGTGTTCGAAGAATTGATAAGCTTAAATCTATTCCCCCCCCCCCCCCCCCCCCCCCCCCCCCCCCCCCCCCCCCCAAATCTATTCCGTGAGAATCAACTAAGTCTTAAATTGCAAATAAGTCCCTAAAGTTTGAAATAAATGACATCTAAAGCTCTTATAGTTAATATAAATTAACTCCCCTTAAAAATGTTATCCGTCATTATCCAAAACATTATTCGTTTATTTCGTGACTTAATTTGAAAGTCCGTTTTAAAAGATTGTTTGATGAAAATTTCTGCCCCTTAAATAATGACTCGTTTTCTATTTAAAGACATGTTGTCATTGTTTGAGTGGTTGAATTGTCTTTGAAAATCTTTTTGTTATTACTGACAATACTGATTCATTGTGAAGACAACCTTTTACCAATAAAACTAAGATTTCTCTTATTTTGACAAAGAAATGCACTGACACGTACATTAATATGTATATAGGAAGCACGGGTTGTGTTGCAAAGTAAACACAAGCCTTTGAATGAATATGAAGTAATTCATTCCCGAGAAAAATAAATTTCCCGTTGTGAGGTCAAGTTGTCTTTTTGACGACATACTCGCCTTGAAGATGATGACCGGGTTGCTATCAGAAATAATAGCAAGCCATTTTGGCATGTTTTGAATGCTTTTGAAACTTCTGCTCGAACTTCATTTACAGCCTCGTATCATTATTAAATGACATTTCTAAGGTCGTAAATGTTATCGATTTTCAGAAGACATGCCAGAGATACATATTTTTTTATTTTTCTGATTTTATAATTTTGTATTTTGTTTTTATACAATTTTATAATAATAAAAATAAAAATAAAAATAAAATCTTTTTGTGTTTTTATGATCTTATATATTTACATAGGATACAAGAAGATTTCTCTTCTTTTAAAGATAAAGCGCACTGAAGCGTACACCTTTCTTTTTGTTTGAGGAGCAGGGCCTTAAGTGTTGTCTACAAACGCCATTAAATGAAGCTCGGGTTATGCACTGAATTGTACATAAGCCATAGAATGAAGACCGAGTTACAGTCTGAAGTAACTGTAAGCCATATTTCTTGAAGTGCGAGTCCTAAGCTGACATTTACTTAGAAGTCTTTGACCATATTGATTAGATGTGTAGAGCAGCTCGAATCCAATTACCAAGGTATGATTTGTATGACCTGCATTGGACACTTGAAGAGCATGTAGAAATAGAAACATTGGATCCCATATGATTGTTGGGTTCCAAGTGGTTAGCAGTCCTAGATTCTACAATCTTAGGTGCACAACTCGAACTCGCATGATTTGTTTCTTTGGGTCTCCATTGAGATGCACTACTTGGTTTTATGTTTGTTATTATAGTTGATTTAACAGGTTTCCTAGGAGGCACTATTTTAGTGGAAGTGAATCTGGTTAAAGGACACTTAGTTCCAACTATAGTTAAAGTCCTTCTTGTGGGTACCCATTTATATCCAAAAATTTTAAACATTTTACCAGTAGGTTTCCATTCTGTCAATTTAATGCTCTTAATAGCCTTAGCTCTAGCACGATCATTCACTTCAGAAAAATATTATACAACACACAAATCATGTCTTGCATCAAAAAAGCATTTGTTGCATGTTAAGCACATAAATTTAGACTCACTATCTTCTTTAGTTAGCCTATGCTTAGCATTCCTAGTGTGGGCTTCTATTTTTTGAGATTTATGGTTGCTACTTAATGGTTGCATGATCCTATGGTTCTTTGTTTCACTTCGAGGTTTTGATCTGCTAGCATTAGTAGAAAAAATTTCATTTGTAGAAGGCACTAAAGTTTTGCTAGTGGTCTGAGTCTGGTGAACATCTACTTGAATTTGTGTGTTATTGTCAGATGTTGTACTAGTCTTTGCAAAAGTTACTTTTCTAGCTTTGTTCATTGGTGTGGCGGCAACCAACTTCTCACTCTTCAATGGGGAACTTGGACATGTATCACTAACATATACTAACAACTCCTGAATTTGTTTCATGTACATGCAAGCATAAGCTAATGCATTATCCAAAGGATTTGAGGTTCTAACTTGTTCAACTATATCATGAAGAGTGTGAGCATTTTCTTTAGTGATCCTAATGTAGTCTACATGTGCTTCCCTATTGTTCTTATGCTTTAGGGAGAGTGGTTCCAAGTCTATCTTATGCATTACGGGGGCAATCACTTTTGGCTTATTCACATATTCACGACAAGCAATAATACTTTTTCCTTTTAGTTTCCTTAATTCTTCTTTCAATGCCGTTATTGAGAAAGCTTTTTCTTGAAGTTGAGCATTTAAATCCAAATTTTCAACAGATTTTGCATTGATTTGAGTAATTAAAGCATCACGTGTTGGTTTGATCGAGTCATAAAGTTGCTTGTAGGTCTGTTTCAAATGTTCATTTTCAGCAATAAGCTTTGACACCCTATGATCCAATTCAATATTTATCGTTTCAATCTCTTCAATGTTCTTCTTGACCTTATCCTCATTCATATTTCCACTTAGAGATTTAATTCTCTCTTTTAACTTTTTTTATGACCGTGTCTTTCTCTTGCAACTGAGCTTTCAATTTATTTAATTCAAAATATTGATCAAAACTTGGAGCACTTTGATTTGAAAGAGAGTTGTCTCTTTGAAAAATTACATGTTTAAGTTTAGTATCAACTTCTAAAGAGATGTAATGTTTTTCAAGAGTGGTAAAACTTCTGAACAGTTTATCGTAAGTCTCTTTTTCAATGAAATCCTTTTTGTTGAGAAGCTCAGTCTCAAATTTGAGACATTTTTCACATTCATGCACATTCACAGAAGCATTATCCACAGTAGAATTCATAATTATGTTCACTATGTCTTTGTTGATGACGTGTTCCAAGAGTCGTTCGTTTTCATTTAAAACTTTATTCATTTTAACTTCAAACATTTTTGACTCTAAACGATATTGTTCCACAGCCTGTTCCATTTGATGAAAGACATTTTGGACTTCAGAAAGTTCATCAATTAAATATTGATCGAATGTATTGAATAAGTCCTTCAAAGCTTTTACAATTGGAATTATTTCATCCCTAAAACAAGCTTTTGTATGTTCAAACCCCCACGAGCCCTTAGTGATGGCTGTAGTCGTGGTTCTTTCTTTGACAACCACGTCAAAACCAGCAAGATGGTGTTTAAGTTTCTTTAAACTTGTATTAACCATGTTGACTTTAGGAAGTTCTTTTGGAACCTCAACTTTGGTAGGTCTACAAGAAGGACTAGGATTTGAAGAATTCATAGAATTCTGAGACCAAAATGCTTATTCAGTAGATAATTCAGTTTGTGGAACAAATTGTTTTTCAAAATCTTGAGAAAGTTGGTTAAGAGCAGCATAATCAATTGGTGTAGTATTAACTTTCTTTTCTAACATCATTAGATCCTATTCTTTTAAAAGCATTTTTGAATGACTCTCTTCAGCAAGCATTAGGGTCTCTTCGAAGTCATGAATCACAATAGCACTAGTATTCTTAATGACATTACCATCATAAAGCTTTGGTTCCAGCTGCTGAGCTTTCTTCAGATAGAAAGGATTTTGAAAACCATAAGCTTGTTTAGTGGTATGATCATAGAAAAACTGAGGTTTCGTCAACATATGAACAGTTTGTGCTGATTGATCTCTTTTATCAACAATATTATCTAGCTATTTAATCTTCTTTTCTAAAGCAATTTCTCTATCAATATTTCTAGATTCTTCTTTCTTAAAATCATTTTTGAGAAGAGTAACTGATTGCATTAAAGATTCATTTTCTTTTAAATGTTCAGAAAGAGTTTGTTTAAGACGATCAATCTCGATAGACTGTTCACATGAATCTAAAACGTTATCTTTACTCTTTAAATCAACATTTTGTCCATCTTTCAAAACTTTAACCTGTTCTTTATATCTTTCAAGCTCAGCAATTAAAGTATCATTGACACTTTTATTGTCCAGATTTATCTTGGTGCAATTAATTACTTGGCTTTTCAGTTGTTCAATCACAGATAATATCAGTGCATCTTGGTGTGCAGATAAGTTAGAATTTTGAACAGCTGTCTGTTGTGATTCTGTCACATACTAAGAATAAGGAATGATATTGCTATCACTGGTTATTTTAGTCTCTGAATGGTTCACAATACTCGACTGTTCAGAAAACGGCTTCACCTGCACACCTTGATTAATCATATTGTTATCCACATTATCTGGATTGTTTACCTCAGCGAGAACATCGGAACCATAACTTGAGATATTGGCCATGAAACTTGGTTGTGCATTAGGTACTTCATCACAATCTAAATCATATACCTCAACTCCATCTGCTTGGAAGAGTGCATTAGTTGTCACTATGAAAGCATGTGGGCCAAAATCAATTCTTTCTCTAGTATCTGCCAAAATTGCAAGTTAGTCTTTGCTCAACTGAATCCCTGCTTCCTGAAGTTGTGCTAACAACATCTATTGCTTGAGACATTGTATCTTCTTTGATTGAGTATATGACCTTGCTATATGTTCATTACCCGTTGAAAAATTACCCACATAACTCAAAGTCTGTCGTTCTGGCATAGCAACTTGATGCATTGGGTTTGACGAAGTCTCTAGTTGATTGTTGGATGATAGGTAAGTTAAAGTAAGTATGGTACTCATGAATCTCAAAGCTTTGGTTAAGCATTCAAGTGGATCATCAGTGGGAAGAAAGTATGGTACAACAAGGCTTGAATCAACTTGTATAGGATCTGCTGATCATTATAGAGAAATAGCTGGTGCTTGAGATGCTTGTTGATGAATCACTTGAGATGATTGTAGATGAATCACTTGATATGATTATGGATGAATCATTGATGGTTGAGGATAAATCACTTGTGAAACTTGTGGATGAAATATTGAAACATGATGAGGACACTTTGAATCTGTGATTGCGGATTGTAAACTCTCTCATTCATGTTAAACATTTTGAAGTAATTGATGTGTGAAATCAAATTTGTAGACCTTTTGTAGATTAAGTGATTGCTATTGTGGTTTGAAATCAATTAACGTACACGGGAATTTACAAATCTATGATTTAAACCGAGAAAAGAATTAAATCTTTCACGGGATTTTAAAAAATCAAGAAGAAACCGTAAAACAATAATTAATTTTTGTTGAAATCGTTGTTGTAATTGAAGTACGTGAGCTTTGTAATGATTAATGAGTAACGGTTGATAAAACTTAAATAAGGACTATTGGTGCAAAGCAGTTCCAACGAGAAGGGTTAATAATTCAACAAGGACTATTGGTGAAATTGTTGTAAACATCCAAGGACTGCATGTGTCACAAATGCAAACTTGATAATTAATGCAAACTTTCCCGTTAAAATACTTGACAATTTCGTTTTAAATATATAAAAAATGGAACGAATGTAAAATTGATCTCACGCAGTGGAGCGGTTATCGTCGGTGAAATGTGAATACACCACGTTAATCGAAACGAGTTCACGATCGCAATGATATAGATTATAAGTCCCGTAGTTTATCGTCACACGAAACCAAAAAACCTGAAACGACTTAAAAATGTGAGATTTTGTTTCCGTAAACTTGTTAAATCGGTTCCTAATGCTTGTGAGTAGTTCGGTTCACACTTGAAACCAAGTTGTTCGGTTCTCAAATGGAAAATGGTTGTTCGGTTCACATAGTGAAACAAGTATTTCGGTTCACACTTGAAAAGAAGTTGTTCAGTTCTAACATGGAAACTGGTTGTTCGGTTGTCACTAAGTGAAACAAGTTGTTCGATTCACAAAGGTTTTGGTTGATCGGTTCACAAAGTGAAACAAGTATTTCGGTTCATACTTGAAAAGAAGTTGTTCGGTTCTAACATGGAAACTGGTTGTTCGGTTGTCACTAAGTGAAACAAGTTGTTCGGTTCACAAAGGTTTTGGTTGATCAGTTCTAACTGGGTATCAAACACCTTGAATGCATCTTCTTCAAAACCCAACAAGAAACCGTCTTGGACCACAACACAAACCAAGAAATAGCTTACCAAATAAGCTACATTGAACACACAAATAAGCTTGATAATAAGCTAATTTTACGCCACAAAATAAGCTTGAGATAAGCTACAGTTTGAAGCAAAAAGTCACAAATAAGCTACGTACTATGTAAGCTTGATAGAAGCTTTAAAAAACTGTTGAAAAACCATAACCCATTTTGATGGAATAAGAAAATAAGCTGTATTGTTGTTATGCAAATAAGATAAACCAAAATAAGATAAGAAAAAAACAAAGATGAAAAACTAATTTATGTTCCATGAAAATTAGAAAAACCGTAGCCCAAAGATGAAAGTGACCAGTAAGCCCAAATCAATTTGTTATGCAAGTCTTTTTCAAAGGAAAACCAAATAAGCTAAGAAGCATAAAAAGAAAAAAAATTAAACCGATCGTTATAAGCTAATATAACAAAAATGGAGTCGAATGATTAGTAACTTATAAATAAGCCGAACCAATAAGCTCTCAATAACCACAACGAAGTCACTAAAGGAACCAAGATAGAACCATGGCTCTTGATACCAATTGAAGAATATTATAATTTCACACACACTTAGTAATTTAGAGAGAGAGCTAGAGAGAGAGGGGATGGGAGAATGCACCAAAAACACACATATGAAATGAGAGAAATGCATTCAACCAACACCCTCTCCATGAGTAGAGAGGGTTTATATACTTATATGGATAGGCTGGGTCGGGCTTTATATGGGCTTACCTTGGACTTTCTATAAGCCGGCTCGGTTAGATTACTTAGATATTACATTGAATTGACTAACTATTACTAAGGCTTGTGAGATCGATAATGATCGTCACTTCACTAAAACTAAATTCCTAACAATCTCCCACTAAGGGATGATCATTGAGATCTCATAAATGATCAACACTTTCTATGTTCCTAACAAGAACCAAAGAGTTAGAGTCGTCTAAGAAACCATCCACCACCAAGGAAACCCCCAAAGGTACAGCTCCATTAAAAGGCTCTAAAACTGGTAAGTCTGCTTCTGCAAAGGAACTGGTCAAAGAACCTATTGCTGGGGTGGTAATGGATGATGTGGGTGAAGATGGGGTTTGTGATGATGATCAACCACAAGATACTTCTAAACCCAAGACAGCTAAGACTCCTAACCAAGAATGGTTCAAGCAACCTCCAAGGCCTCCTACTCCTGATCCTGAATGAAACAAGCATCAGGTTGTACTTGATTAACCCAAACAGCCTTGGTTCAACCAAATGGTCTCTGCTACAAAGGATCCTTTCACATTCAACGATCTCATGGCTACTCTTGTTGTCTTCTCCAAGTATGTGTTGAATCAACTCAAGATTGACAATTTGACTTAAGATATCCTGTTATGACCTGCCTATGATCTGTTAAAAGCCACATGTACTAGCAGCATCAAACTTGAGTACAACTTCTAAGAGTGTTTCAATGCATTAACATACAAACTTGACTGGAATAATCCAGAAGGAGATTGCTACCCCTTTGACTTGTTCAAGCCTCTTCCCGTGTAAGGTCAACCAGGACATCTAACTGTTTCTGCCGATTACTTCTTCAACAATGATATGCAGTATCTAAAATCTTCTGATCCGGAGAAAACGTACACTACATCGATCACAAAGATAAAAGCTACACGATATAAGATAAAGGGAATTTAATACATGGTCCCCACACTTTGGAGTACAATCAAACATGCGTACGACAAAGATGCTGAAAAGGGGATCAAGCACTGGGGTAAAAGGCGTAAGCTTTGGCACAGATCTCAGCTAAACAAGTTTTCGAAGCATAATGTCTATTCCACTCAGAAAATGCTTGGTGTACAGAGTGTTAGTGTCAAGAAACTGCATGGATATGGTTACTATGAAGATATTGCCGTAAAAAGAGCGTATCGTAAGCTATACAAGTTTAAAAAGGTGACTTCATGGATCTACACTTGAACGACATTGAGGACATGCTACTTCTTGCTGTTCAACAAAAGATATTCCATCTTAATGAAAGTGGCATTGTTGACTTTATTGTGGCTCTTTGAATGTTCACAAGAAGTCTCATCATCAAAAAACATGTCGAGGATTTACAGCTTGGTGTAGAGAATTACCAGAAGAAACTTAACATCACTGCACCTCAGAAGACTTTTCCAGAAATAGAATTCAAAGAACTCTACACTCCATCGTATAAACCACCAGGGGCAATCTATTAAGATCTAAACAAACAGAAAAGAGTGATGCGAGCTGATGAGCTGCACAAGTTCTTGGACGAGACACTCGAGAAAGTTCGGGATGAGCTTCATTATAGAGTACTCAATTTTCACTTGGGATACAACAAGGAGATGTCAAAGAGAAAGTGGATGGCTATTGATAGAAAGAGGTCAGAGCTCATGGTCGAGCTTATTGACAAGCAGTTGCGTGAAAGAAGGATCATTCAGAATCTGGAGCGATTGGTTGGTGCTCGGGAACTCGAGATGGACTATAAACTGATGACGCGTATCGTATGATCGTCAGGTCCTATCTTAAAATCTTATCTCATGAATATTGTGAATATGTAGTATTAGACTTACAATAATAGGCAAGCATAAATAGTGTTTGAGTACGAATTTTCTAGAATTTTTTAATAAATTCAAAATTTCCAAGATAACATACTCAACACTATATATATAATACCATCATATATTGAGGGGGAGCATTAAAATGTTCCTAATTCGGCTTGTTAATAATTGGAACATTTTTCTCCCCGAAAGCATTTATATTTAAATAAATTAATATCCAAAATATTAAAAGATTTAACATTTTTGATAAAGGGAGAAAATGTGATTAAAATATATGACTAAAGATGTGATTATAAGGACTCTAGTGCAAGCTTCACCTTTCATGTGCTAAACATTTTCGAATATCGATGCACGTGTTGAGGGGGAGCAATTTCTAAAAAGTAAAACCATCGAGGTACTAAATATTTTATTTATATCACAATGTACCTTGATCGATGTTTTCAAATGGTTATAAGGCAGAGAACAATACCAAAAGACCAACCATGTCTATAATTAATTAGAGTTATAAAGTGTTTAAGATTAGGTATTCGTTCCTATGATCCAACTAGAACTGGAGGGATCTATCCAGGGACATTCCATTAGTTAGAATAGAAGTTCTTAGGCATGATGAAAAAAAGGAGTAAAGTGAGAAAAGGGAATAATGGGGACTAAGACAGAGCTAGCACTGGAATAAACCCAACAAGGTGTTAGTGATAAAGTCTTGGTAAGCATTGAAAGGGTTAAAGAATGAAAAAGAAAAGTTAAGATAAAGAGTGAAAAGAAAGAATCCCTCCTTACACTTAGGCAGGAACCGGGTCAATACATATGCTATCAGAAACACTAAGCTGTTGCTGGTATTGAAGATAGTCATCATGGACCCAGTGATGCAATGCACAACCCTCCCCAGCCACTCAAGGTCAGAAAGACTCTTGTTTCAAAAATCACGGAGATGACACATATTTCTATTTATTTTCTCACTCCGAGATTGTTGATAATGAAAAGGTGGCAATCAGCTCTAGCCTCCGATCACTAAAACCAAACGTGCAGTCTAGAGCCATAAAAGAGATTATCCATAAATCTCATTAGGACACTAATTCATAATATGTTTGTTAAATCACACATTGTGATAACAAGTAATATCTTAAGAGTCCTACGCATTATCCTTGTTATATTGCCAGAACATCAGAGTGATACTAAAGTATTTACAATGATGATGGAAATCTTTCCAGAGCCAACATCAAACAAGCTCTACGGTAGGTAACTTGTGAGATCCTATATGGATCAAACTTGTGACATTGGATATCGATTCGTTCCAGCTTATGAATTGACAAATGAATTTTGAAAAAGATAAAACTGTTGGTGTGTTATAAAACCGTTTGCATCATAACACACCGACTGATTTTCCTAAATCAATTTTCAATCTTATGTCCTTGGGAAGTGATAGGTGTAAAATTACACATATCTGTTTATACCTAAAATAGCCCAATTAAACCCAAAACATACTTAAAATGGCAAAAATATACTTGTTTTTGTGTTTTGTGTGTGCAGGTACAGATATATCAAAAATCACAAGAAAACCGTCAAAAAAC
>BQNB010058217.1:0-37856 GCA_026074375.1 Tanacetum coccineum
TCCACGGCTGTTGTAAACAAATCTTCAACCATTGCAGACACATCACTTGTCTCACTTGCAGGTGCTTCATTAATATTTTCTGTTGTAACATCAGTTGTATCCTTCACCCAAACACTTGATTGTTGGGTAGGTTGAGAATGAATGCTTGGAATAAAAACCTCAGCATATGCCTGATTAAAAAGTGCCTCTTCAATTGAATCTTCTCTGAAATTAGCAGGATTAAAGTAATCTTGTTTTTCCTCCCATTCTCTTTCTTTTCTCATTTCCTTATCAAACCTTTCTTGTTCAGCATCTATTCTTGCTTGTTCTCTGGCTTGTTCTTCTATGCATTCCCTAAATGTCATTTCATCCAACTACAATTGATGTTCCTGTATACTACAGTAGTAGTTATGGATTGGTTGAAGAATAAACAAAACGTAAAGTATATGCTAACACATACCTTTTCATAAGTTAGTATCCCCATGCTACTTGACCCAGCCATTCCACCACCTCTTGTACTACTAACACATCTGCTACCTCTTCCACCACCTCTTCTACCACCACTGCTAGCCATTCCACCACCCCTTGTACCTCTTCCTGCACTACCTCCACTCCCTCTAACACTAGCTTCACCAATGCCACCCATTCCACTACCACTGGCTTTATTTCCAATTCTACTTCTACCTCTACCCCTGCCCCTAGATGCACAATGATCGACTACAGCTTGTTTTTTTCTTCCTGGTTGTTTTTTCTCAATAGTAGGTTTAGGTGCTAGGTCTGCCGTACATGATGCCCTATTGTGACCTTTTTGCCAATAATTTGTGCAAGTCATAGTCCTACCCACCCTACTGGTATGACTACCACTACTTTCACAAGGGGCTTTGATTCTAGCTTTTTGAGGTTAATAGTCAACCTTCTTACAAGTGGGGGTAAAGGTGGAACATCATTAGTCCTTTTCCACATATTTGACCAAAATACAAGTTTAATTGAAAATTGATAGGCATTAAACCAACATTTTGACTATACCAATGGCTAACACCTAAATCTAAATCAATTCCACATTGCAAGTAGGCTGCCACAACATGTACACAAGGAACACCACTTAATTCCCACAATCTTAATGACATACCTTGTGTTGCAGACTAACACCGTAACTTTGATCGTCTTTCTTAACTTCCAACTCTTGGAAACCACTTGGAAAGACAATCCTTTATCTGTCATAAAATAACACTATAATGAGTATATTATTTAAAATTAATTAAAATTATAAGTAATTGTATTTACCTTTGTTTCTCCTTTAAGATCTCTAACCTCTCTTACACTAGGTATTATTTTGTATTCTAAGTTAAAAGCAAGCTTATTCATTGCAACTAGCCTTTGCATGATGTACAACCTGATCTCCTCCAACATGGTGATAATAGGTTTATGTCTTGGACCTAAAATTGCTCTGTTAAAACTTTCAAATATTCCATTCTCAAATGATGCACATCTTATGTCCATCTCAAAGAAAGCCCTTTACCATGAGTTGGGATTTCTTTGAATCATATAATCATAAGCACCTTCATCTATCTGTTTTATATGATCCATGATTTGCATAAACTGTTGTTCTAGTGTACAAGATGTTGCAGCCTAAAAAAGTCTTTGATATTGGAGTCCACTGTATTTCTTTTTTAAATTGGCATATATATGCCTTGTACATTTTACGTGCTCGGCCTCTGGTAACAAATCATTCACAACATCAATTAATCCCTGAATGTCGCACAAATACTCATTAGAGCATATGTTAGGTATATAAACATTTATTCAAAAAGAATAAAAGTTAAACAAAATTGTACCTTATGTGAATCAGATATGATTGTAATTTCATTTCTATCATTCAAACTCAGATCATCATGCAACAGATGCAAGAACCAACCCCAATTGTCTGCATTCTCAACCATTACTACAGTCCATGCAATTGGATACATTTGATTGTTTGCATCCCTACCCATGGCTGTAAGTATTTCCCCCTACATGTATGCTTTAGAAAACAACCATCCAAACTTATTACCTTCCTACACCTTGCCAACCAACCATCTTTGACTCCTAAGAAACAGATGTATATCCTTCTGAAAGTTGCAGACCCATTAGCAGACTCATCTACATCTAATCTACATGTAGACCCAGGGTTTGAGTCTAGTAGTGCTTTCCTATACTGATAAAGTTTCCCATAATGCTCTATAAGCCCACCCTCATGATCAAATAATGCCAACTGTTTTGCTCTCCTACACTGTCCTAGACTAACATCTATCATGAACTTTTATCTTATGTCATCTCTCATTTTCCTTAAAGACATGAATGGATCTTCAATTATTTCCTTAAAATATTGCAGAGCAATCCATCTATAAGTAACAAGAGCTCCTAAGTTGTAATTTCTGCAACATTTGTGTTCTGAAATGAGAGACTTAATCTGAAATGAATGTTCATTAGACATCCATGAAGCATACAATCTAAAAGGACAAACAACTTTTTTAGAATCTTGTATTTGCTTCTTAGTCCACTTAGTTGATTGACTAGTTCCCTCCCCAGAATCTAAAACAGTTGTTTTCTTAACAGTTTGTTTTTTAACAACTTTTTTCTTAACAATTTGCTTCTTAACAACTTTCTTCTTAACACCACTCCTAACCTTATTTGGCATCACCCTATCTTTGTTACCTTTTTTACCAGCACATCTTCCTTCTTCCACATTTCTACCACAATAAACCAACACCTCTCTCCAGTCATTTTTCATGTACCATAACTGATAACCATTGGCTACACCATAGTTAGCCAATGCCAACTTCAACTGTTGTGGAGTCTCATACCTCATGCCTAGTGTAGGTTGCATCTTATCCCAAGGAATGTCAGGGTCAAATGCTGGATAATGTACACCACTTTTGACCTTATTGACAGCATCTATTTGATTCTCATCTGGGTCTACTAGTGGTATTTCAGCTTGTATATGTTCAGTAGTACCCCTAAACATAATCCTAGCACTACACAGCTTATTTAGAAATGGGTCTGATGTACTAATGTCCTTAATGACAACACTTTCATCACCCTCAGTCTGAAAGTCCACATTCTCTATTTCTTCACAATCACTAGAATTATAGTCATCATCACTAGATTCTATACTATTCTGATTTTGTTCCTCATTTCTGTCAGCCTGAGCCATTTCCATGATATCATACCCAAAGTGTTCAACATACATATCTATGGCATTCCCATTTTCATAACCAACCTTCAACATATCACCAATATCTTGGTTTGACCTAAGTTCTGTAAGACCTAAATTTAACTTAACACCAGTTTGACAATAATAAAGCTTTTCAAAGCAACCATGTGGAACTAACCTTAAAGCTATTTCTTTTAGATGATCGTATGACATATCATGAAAATTGGTATCATTCAACTCTTTCATATGACCCTGAGTGTATTCCAAAGGAGAACAAATGAAAATACCATCATAGTGGAAATAAATAGTGAACAAATCCTTCTTTGCTTTCTTCTTCTTCTTTGGTTGACCTGCAATTACAGTTAATTAACAAAATTAGGGTTTTAAAAAGAATTAGGGTTTTTTATAAACTTAATTAAAGATAAAATTGTTAAGGATAAATGATCTTACCTTTAGCCATAACAGTTAATTAGAATTATATAGCGATAACAGTTAATTAAAATTGTGATTTAATATTAGGGTTCATAGAAAAGGGAAAGGAATTGGGGGTGGATTTGTGGAAGTGAATGAAGTGTGTGTGCGTTTATTCGTTATGTGTTTAGTGGAATCCATCGTGGCATTAACTTTCGTTAAATTAAGTAATAAAAAAAACCGGTGCCAGCGTGTATGTTAACTGCCACGGGTCGGTAAAAATTAATGAAACGGGTGATATCAGAACAAAATTTGAAAGTTCGTTGGTGTAGACAGTACGAAATTTAGTTCGTTGGTAAAGTCGGGACAATTTTGAAACTTCGTAGGTATTTTATGACATTGACCCTTCAATAAAAAATAATAATCCTCATGTTCTTATATAGCTTTAGTAAACTTGTTTTTTAGGCTTAATAGTTTATTGTGTTACAAAGTTCAGTGTTTTACCACATCACGTTAATGGTACTCCCCTTTCTTAGGTGTTTTGATTTACGTTAAGAGTCCTCTTTTTTATTGGAACTCTGATTATGCTTCGCAAGTGATCTTGTAAATTGGTTTATATGAAAAAGTAGAAGACCGGATATGTTTAGTTTGTTTTCAAAACTGCAGCTGCAGTTTGTGCCACCAAACGAAAGGCAATAAGTTGTTCACTGGTATTCATTATTGCAGCTTAATTAATCTATTTGGCTGCCTTCATCTTAAAGAGTTTTAGTCTTTGCTTGTGCATCACAACGGTTAGTTGGTGCTCCAATTTAATTTTCCAAAATATAGGAAGGACATATTCCCATATGGGTAATGTTATAAACAACGTAAATGAAATGATGATCAATAACTTTAATGTGTATATATATAATCTGAGATGTTAGTTGCCATTTGAAATAAATAAAGATATAACAACCTGGGGAAAAAAAAAAAAATTTCAGCTGCAGTTTTTCCAGATGTTGTGCGAAGATAGTTGCTATGAACGGGCACAATTACACTGTCAGTTACGACGTGTATCCTGGTTTTACTGATGAAGAGGATGTTGAGCATTTATCTGGGAAGTTTATTAGACCTTGTCCTCCTATAGTGGAAGTTTCGGAACATGGTTCCCTGGTGATGAAGTAGAAGTGTTTCATGATCTTTCGTGGAAGATGGCGATTGTTTTGGATGATTGTTCGTGGAACGGTTATCTTGTCAGACTTGTTGGATCTTTGGAGGAGTTGGAAGTAACCAAACCAGAACTTCGTGTGCGGCAATTGTATCAAAACGGTGAATGGGTTGATGCAGATGGTGCCGAACAACAGAAGTGTTATGGTGTATTACCTAAAGAAAATGCTGCGATATTGGATTTCTACTTGAAAGATATTTGCTTTGATGCTCACAACAACCACAACTTGAAGGAGTCGGGTATCTTTTCCTCTAAAACGCGGAAACGAGCATCACCTTGCTGTTATACTCAAGACGAGGAGAATGAAGAACGTCCACTGAAGTTCAGAGTGTCCGGAAAAGTGGGCAGGCGTCTGATAGTGCTGGAAGCATCAACGGAAAAGGTAGATGATGTTACTAATAATAGAGACATGAAAGAAAATATAAACGGAATCAATGGATCTGAAACTGATAGTGTTGTGAGTTCTAGTGGTAGTTGTAGCACTAATGGCTGTAAGCCCTATGATATGTATTGTAGAACAGGTCATGACAGTGATGCAGAGTCTACTTGTCAATCGGGATACCATGAAGACGCTGGGTTTTACCATGGAGGCGCAGAGATTTACCATGGAGACACTGATCAATCCGACACCGACAAGGCATGGGCGGATGAAATTCATAGACAAGAGTTGAATGCATATCGTTCTACATTGGAGGCTTTACATGCATCGGGACCTTTAACGTGGGAAAAGGAAACAATGGTAACAGACCTTCGTTTGTCACTCCATATATCTAATGATGAGCATTTGATTATGCTTAAAAACTTATTATCTGCATCTAGTAGTTGTCATCTCTGAAGCACGGAAACGCCTGTTGGGCTGCCGTACCCGTTTGGAAACGCCGTGGGTATGGATACGCCTCCGATACGCCCCCGAAACGTTTCCCTAGTATTGGAAACGTTTCCTATGCCGTTTCCTAGACGTTTCTTATCCGTTTCTGGACGTTTCTTATCACTTGAGCAGATCTGAAAATGGTTAACGTACTTTTCTAGGAAGAAGATGACAGGGTGGTGGAGAGAGAA
This sequence comes from Tanacetum coccineum, assembly GCA_026074375.1. Lineage (NCBI taxonomy): Eukaryota > Viridiplantae > Streptophyta > Magnoliopsida > Asterales > Asteraceae > Tanacetum > Tanacetum coccineum. The sequence continues at coordinate 5,850 of BQNB010058217.1, forward strand.
AAATGAAACTACTCCTATAAAATATATTCTAGAAACCCCACATTCACGTGATTGGTTTTTTATTAAATAAGGGAAAGAGAAAGAAATGAATCCCTATTTAACACTATTTAAAAATCAGTGTATGTGATTGAATCAGTGTATTGATTGGTTTTTTACTAGTAATTTTTAGGCTAGACTTTCTTTTTAAAAATCACTATAAAAATGTTACTCGTAACATTTAATTATAAAAGTTTAGTAATGTTTAAAAATCATTATTAATGTGTTACATTGTACCATATTTGATACATTGTACCAAATTATATGGTACATCGAACCGAAGTGTATCGAAATGAGTCTACCCCCGCTCGTACCGAACTTTAAAGACCCGCGAATCGCGTTCCCGTTTCACGATTTCGTACCGAAACGTTCTCCGCGTTGGTAGCAGTGGTGTGACCTAATGAGTCCGATGGTAGTAATTTTTGTAGTTGTACATTTACATCAATGATAGGTATGATACTATTTTTGAGATTTTCTTTAATATATTTTAATGTTTTTAGAGATTTTTATTGCTCGTGTATCTATCCGTTTCCCGTATCTTGAATTTTTTGATTTTGGGCCGTTTCCTCCTCCCGGTATCCCGTACATCCCAGTATCCTTTTGCCGTTTCCCCGTGTTATTCGTGGTACTACATAGGATGTCGATAGATAGGTGACCCAGCAAACCGTTATTGGTAAGGAAATTCTATTTTTTTTCTTTCGTTACACCCTTCACATAATTGTAAGAAGTGTATGTACTTTTCTCTTCTAGTGCTATAGTGAAACATGTGTATTATATAGAGAATGGAATTTATGATTTTAAGCTCATTAGCTAGGCTTTCACCAAAATTTACGTTATTTAAGGAGGTATTTTAGTTTATGCCTACTTCTGTATCGCTAGTTATTTTAAACGTGTCCTAGGTTTTGTCTGGATTTCATGAATATATTATGTGGTATAACTCGATAATATATGTTGGTTTTACCACTACCATAAGGCATCATTAAGGGTTCGTTTTTTGGGATATTATTGATGCATACCGTTCATTTTCAGGGCCAAAGTACTGGCTTGAACACCTTGCTTCTGCATCACTTAGTTGATGTCGGGACAATGTGAGAAAGGCAAACTCACTTCTGCTACATTTGGTATGTTTCGGTATAGTCTCACACGATTATATCTGACCATATGTGTAAGTTTCAAGTGTTGTTTTCTTGAAAGTTACAGGAGCATGATTTTGCAGCATCTGATGACGCTCAGTTATGGAAAGCGTATTTAAGCTGAACAAGTAAGCTTTATACTCTATTTTAGTTTTCGTTAGTTATATTTGAACATTTGTTTCTTTACCTATTCGGCGTTCCTTCCAGTTTTAGTTGGCTGGGGGAACCGGTTTATGGGTCAAAACTTAAAATGAGTTAAAATGGATCTAGTCATGTTAGGACTGTTAGGTCGACCTGACACTGTCGTCCAATTAGAGCAAACAATGATTGATTTGGTTACATATGACGAGAAAAACTATGTCACAATTTAGGTTATACTCCGTCTATCCATTTGTATTACACTTGCGTGTTTTTTGACCCCGTTTGACATGTTCAACCCATCTGCCTAGTTCTTTCTTTTAGCTAAGTTTTTTGCTTTTGCTTCCGTTAGAGGTACAACTAACAACTAACCACACAGACCCTTTTTTGCGCAAGTGGACCGAGAATGACATATCTAGTACAAGCTGTTATATTACATGTGTTTGTTCTTGTGCTTGCTCGAAGTAAGAGATTATGAGATCTTATCCCATCTTTGTGTATTGTCCAACGACTCTTTTAAGTTTCAAGCTATACATAAGCTTTCTGACCTGACCTGCACAACAACCAAGTCTTCTAATTTATGAATTTATATCAAGAAATGTGAACGTCACCATGCATGTTGGATTCTAAAGACAAGGAACTTCTGTTGTGCGATTATATCCATGAAGAAACGTGTTAGTTAAGGTTAATGTTGTAAGTTTCGTGAAGCAAGCATAAAGATCATTTGGTTAACTATGCAAAATATTCATGAACATCTGCTCAAACAATGATGAATGATGGGTGCTTGTAATGAATCGAAGATCTATATTCACATGATTATATATATTTATCTTATATAAATGCTTCTTTTGTAAAGTATACGGCGCTTTGCTTTATGATGTTGTATGTACATAATCTCAACTATATCTTAGGTGTCCGCTATCAGATGGTGTGAATCCTTGATGTCATTGAAATCAAACAGCTAAACAAGTTATATAGTACACCTGTCGGATAAACCAAGAACACACAGAAATTATCCTGTTTAACCACTTATTCTCAGGCTGCTAGGCCAACTTAGTTGAAATGTTTTTACCAGGGCACTTATTATTGTGATACCATAATAGAGTTAATTAAATGGGAATATATTGGCTACAATTTTTTTGTAGCCAATTGGCTACAATGTTGTGCTACAAATCCTGGGTTCTTGAATTTAATAATATTTTTCGAACATTGTAATTTAGTATGTATTTTGAAACTCTGTTGAGTTAATAATATCTTTACATTGAAATTGAGAATACAATTTGTGTATATGGGTTTGTATAATAAGATAAACTGATAAAGAGTTGATTACATAAATGGTCTTTGTGGTTGACACACAATTGCATCTTTGGTTTTAAAACGCATTTAATTGCATCAATAGTCTTTGTGGTTGTTCACATTGAGTTGACCGGTCCTTTGACCTAATTGGTGTCAGCTCTGTCAATTAACTCGAGATCGTTAGTCCATAACTACGTCATGTGGCAAAGTTAGTCCATTTCGCCAACGAATGTTTGCAAAGTTGGTCCTTTATACTAACGGCTGTTATACTTGACTCAAAACTTGGTTTTCTTATAAACTTTTTTTTTAATTATCTTTAAAATTTATACGCGTTTCATACACACATTTTTATACTCATTTTTATACAAACACTTTATATACGTTTTTATACAAATTTTCATATACGCAATCTTATACACACATTTCTACACATTTTTATACGTACGTTTTTATACACAGATTTTTATACACGGTTTTATACACACATTTTTATACACGGTTTTATACACACGTCTATATACAAACATTTTAATACACACATTTTTATATACATATATCTATTCTGATCCGATCTTACTTTTCTCGAATCACAAATTAGAAAATCACAAATTTATGGATTGCGTTTTATAGAATTAAAAAAAATATATGTTAATCATTTTAAAGATTTCATAATTAGTATAATTTATGACAACATTTTTATAAAACATATATATAATTTTGTTTTTATGATATATAATAATTTATAAACTTGTATAATATTACAAAGACTTTTAACTGAGATTATAGTAAGATCTTAAAATTTCGATCCGATTTAACTATTCTCCAATCCAATCTTGGAAACCTTGATTATAAGCTGTAAAGATTAACAATTTTTTTTTAAAAAAAAGTGAAGGACTTAATAAAGCAAACAAAATTAAGAAATTATCATAACCTCCTCTCCCAAGTCCTTATTATTCTTTTTGTTTTCAATTTTCATATAAAAAAACACACATCAAACATCAAAAGCTACGATCAGCAAATCATAAAAAGGTATAATTAACTTTACTTAGATATGCATCGATTTGAATGTTTTATTAGTTGTTCGATTTGTATCTGTTGATTAATGATAATGTTTTGTTTTTCAGTTTATTAGTTATTAGATTGTATGTATGAGATTAGTATCTTTTGATTATATGTAATGTTGATTGTTTTTAGGATTGATTGATGCTAGTATTGTTTTTTATGTCGATTTAGGGGGTGTTTGTTTCGGCTTATATAGCTGGCTTATGGCTTATTTGGTTTTGGGCTTTGTGTTTCATAAGTTCACTTTTTGTGGTTTTTTTGAAACTTTTCGGCTTATATAAGTTTATTCTTATTATGATTCGGATTAGTTTTGTTCAAGGTTATGGTTGTCGTATTCTTATTTATTTGATCTATGTTGCTGCCTATGTTTGGAATAAGTTTTAATGTTCGTTTTCAAAAAAGTTAATTGGATTCACGTCTTTTGATAGTGATGGTTTTTACGTTTTGCATTATTCATACGAGTGTCATTGCCTAGACAGATCTTCAAGAGCATTTGTCGATGTTTTGTACCTGTATGAAACGTTCAATAAATATGTCAAACTGTTATTCATCACATACCTGTATGAAACGTTCATATGAGTGTCACATAGTTATTACTATCTTGTAATTGCAGTTAGTTATTTGTTTTGATCATCAGCATATGGATTGGATATATTAATATATTATGATATGTAAACAATGTTTGTTAATGTTGTGCTTTTGTTTGGTATAAACATTTCCTCGGATTTTATAATATGTTACTTATCATGCAACAATTTCAATTTATGAACAGATTTTAAAGACTTTAATTTGATCTATGTTAGTGATGGTTTACATCGATTTTATTGATTCGGATTAGTTTCGTTCAAGGTTTTGGTTGTCGTATACTCGTATTCTTATTTATTTTATCTATGTTAGTGATGGTTTTTAAGTTTTGAGTTCATATGAGTGTCATTGCCTAAACAGATCTTCACAAGCATTTGTTGATGTTTTGTACCTGTATGAAATGTTTAATAATCGGCTTTTAGATATGTCAAACTGTTATTCATCATATAGTTTGTTAATAATATATTAATTATTATCTTTTAATTGCAATTAGTTATTTGTTTGATATCGTGCTTTTGTTTAGTAAAAACATTTCCTTGGATTTTATAAAATGTTACTAATCATACAACTATTTTAATTTATCAACAGATCTCGAAGACTTTAATTTGGGAGAAAATGAAGTACGAGAAAGGAAGTATAGTGGAGGTATTAGTTAAGGACGAGTTCTGTAACAATGTTTGGCGTTGTGCGCAGATAGTTTCTAGGAACGGCCACAATTACACCGTCAGTTATGACGTGTATCCTGGTTTTACTGACGAGGAAGATGTTGAGCATTTATCCGGGAAGTTTATTAGACCTTGTCCTCCTATAATGGAAGTTCCGGAACGTTGGGTCCCTGGTGATGAAGTAGAAGTGTTTCACGACCTTTCGTGGAAGATGGCGATTGTTTTGGAGGATTGTGCGTGGAACGGTTATCTAGTCAGAGTTGTTGGATCTTTGGAAGAGTTGGAAGTTACCAAATCAGAACTTCGTGTGCGGCAATCATATCAAAACGGTGAATGGGTTGATGCAGATTGTGCCGAACAACAGAAGTGTTTTGGTGTATTACCTAAAGAAAATGCTGCAATATTGGATTTCTACTTGAAAGATATCTGCTTTGATGCACAGAACAACCACAACTTGAAGGAGTCAGGTATTGTTTCCTCTAAAACGCGGAAACGAGCATCACCCTGCTGTTATACTCAAGACGAGGAGAATGAAGAACGCCCACTGAAGTTCAGAGTGTCTGGAAAAGAGGGTAGGCGTCTGATAGTGCTGGGAACATCAACGGAAAAGGTAGATGTTACTAATAATAGAGACATGAAAGAAAATATAAACGGAATCAATGGATCTGAAACTGATAGTGTCGTGAGTTCTAGTGGTAGTTGTAGCACTAATGGCTGTAAGCCCTATGATATGTATTGTAGAACAGGTCATGACAGTGATGCAGAGTCTACAAGTCAATCGGGATACCATGAAGACGCTGAGTTTTACCATGGAGGCGCAGAGATTTACCATGGAGACACTGATCAATCTGACACCGACAAGGCATGGGCGGATGAAATTCATAGACAAGAGTTGAATGCATATCGTTCTACATTGGAGGCTTTACATGCATCGGGACCTTTAACGTGGGAAAAGGAAACAATGGTAACAGACCTTCGTTTGTCACTCCATATATCTAATGATGAGCATTTGATTATGCTTAAAAACTTATTATCTGCATCTAGTAGTTGTCATGATAGGTGACAGGCAAACCGTTTGGTAAAATTCAATTTTTTTTCGTTGATACCCTTCACATAATTGTAAGAAGCGTATCTACATTTCTCTTCTAGTGCTATAGTGAAACATGTGTATTACATAGATAATGAAATTAATGATTTTGAGCTCAAAGCTAGGTTTTCACCAAAGTTTACATTATTTAAGGAGCTTATTTAGTTTATTGCCTACTCTGCTATCAATGCTTCTGTATGTCGCTAATTATTTTACGTGTTTCTTTTTTCTGGATTTCATTAGTATTATGTGGTATAACTCAATAATATATGATAGTTTTACCACTACCGTAAGGCATCGTTTTGGGTTCGTTTTTTGGGATGTTATTGATGCATACCGTTCATTTTCAGGGCCAAAGTACTGGCTTGAACACCTTGCTTCTGCATCATTTAGTTGATGTCGGGACAATGTGAGAAGGGCTTACTCACTTCTGCTACATTGGGTATGTTTCGGTGTAGTCTCACACGATTATATCTGACCATATGTGTAAGTTTTAAGTGTTGTTTTCTTGAGAGGTACAGGAGCATGATTTTGAAGCATCTGATGACGCTCAGTTATGGTAAAGCGTATTTGAGCTGAACAGGTAAGCTTTATACTCCATATTAGTTTCATTTATATTTGACATTGTGTTGTCTTTGCTTTCGGTAAGTTCCTTCCAGTTAGAGTTGGCCGGGGGAACCAGTTAATGGGTCAGAACTTAAAATGAGTTAAAATGGATCAGGTCATGTTAGGACAGTTAGGTCGACCTGACACTTTTGTCCGTTAGAGCAAACAATGATTGGGTTACATATGACTAGAAAAACTATGTCACTGTTTAGGTTATATACTGTCTATGCATTTGTATTACACTTAGGTGATTTTAGGCCCGTTTGACATGTTCAACCCATCCGTCTAGTTCATTCTTATAGCTAAAGTTTTTGGCTTTTCCTTCCGTTAGAGATACAACTAACAACTAACCACACTGACCCTTTTATGCGCAAGTGGATTGAGAATGACATATCTTGTACAAGCTGTTATATACATGTGTTTGTTCTTGTGCTTGCTCAAGGTAAGAGATTATGAGATCTTATCCTATCTTTGTGTTTTGTCCAACAACTCTTTTAAGTTTCAAGCTATACATAAGCTTTCTGACCTGGCCTGCACAGCAACCAAGTCTTCAAAATTATGAATTTATATCAAGAAATGTGAACATCACCATGTGCGATTATATCCATGAAGAAACTCATTGATTAAGGTTAATGTTGTAAGTTTCGTGAAGCAAGCATAAAGATCATTTGGTTAACTATGCAAAATATTCATGAACATCTGCTCAAACAATTACGGGTGCTTGTAATGAATCGAAGATCATTATTCATATGATCTTATATAAATGTTTCTTTTGTAAAGTATATGGCGCTTTGCTTTCTGATTTTGTCTGTACGTGAGAACTATATCTTAGTTGTCCGCTATCAGATGGTGTGAATCCTTGATGTCATTGAAATCAAACAGGCTAAACAAGTTATATAGTACACCTCTTGGATAAACCAAGATGATACGCATGAGGATCATGATGGCACAAGGATAACTATCTTATTTTAATTGTTTTAGGATAAGTCATTGTTTTAGGATATGTATTCGAGTTGTGTTAGGATAAGTGTTTGGTTTTGAGTTATCACATAACTAGTATTTAAGGTTTCACAATGTAATCCAGTTAATCAATCAAGTTTGTCAAATAAATTGTCTAGTCTTCTCTCTATAGTTCTATAGTGATCTCAGCACGAAGTGTATATAGAGAGTCGCAAAAAAGATACTCGCACACGCTTGAAGTGGTGCTACTATCCCGATACAACCCAAACCGGGTCGTATCAATTGGTGCTTTCATTGAGTCTTCGTTGAGGGTTTTCGATTTAGGGTTAAAAAAAAAGTTACTATTCGCGTACTGTTCACGGGGGTACTATTCACGGTACTGTTCACCTCGGGGGGTACTATTCATCGGGGAAAAAAAAAATTAAAAAATTGTTCTTCGAATTATTGTTCATGGTATCGGGTGGCAGCGATCGAAACGCGGAATACGAACTATCCAAGCTCTTGCAAATGGGTATGGTGGCCGAATATCATGATGAGTTTGAGAAGCTTATAAATCGAGTAACAGAGATCTCTGAATCTTTACTTACATCGTTTTATATCTCCGGACTTAAACTGACGTTATCAATAGAACTGTTGAGGGCGATGCCTACAACTTTAGGGGAAGCCTTCTCCTTAGCCCGTATAATAGAGGCTCGTTTGGAGGCAATTGCAGAGAAAGAGAAAGAGCAGATCATTAAAAAGAAAGCAGATACCATTCTATCATTACGAAGTGAATTAGCTTCACCTGAGATTAAAAGGTCCTTAGATGCTGATGAAGATATTGGTATTGATGAGGTTAGTAGCGCGATAGACTGTGTTTTCCATATTGGTGAGAGTAATGAAGTTCGTAGCAAGTTTGGCGAATTTTCAAAAAATAAGAGAAGTGTGATAGAGGTTGTTATGGGTGGTGGTGAAGCGCTTGGAGTATATCGCGAGAAGAGTCGTAGGCCGCGGAAGGCGGAAGAAGAGTGTTGTGTTACGTCCAAGGCAGCAAAAGGCTGAAGAAGAAAAAGATGGAGGCTGCAATTCAAAGAAGATTATGGGATCCCGGAATTAAGAGTGCTTTTCAAGACAACACCTTGAGGGCAAGGTGGTTTTGAAGGAGTGAGGAATGATACACATGAGGATCATGATGGCACATGGATAACTATCTTATTTTAATTGTTTTAGGATAAGTCATTGTTTTAGGATATGTATTCGAGTTGTGTTAGGATAAGTGTTTGGTTTTGTGAGTTATCACATAACTAGTATTTAAGGTTTCACAATGTAATCAGTTAATCAATCAATCAAGTTTGTCAAATAAATTGTCTAGTCTTCTCTCTATATTCTTAAGGAGCTCGCACACGCTTGAAGTGGTGCTACTATCCCGATACAACCCAAACCGGGTCGTATCAATTGGTGCTTTCATTGAGAGTCCTCGTTGAGGGCTACCGATTTAAGGATAAAAAAAAGTCACTGTTCATCGGAGTGCTATTCACGGTACTGTTCATCGGGTACTATTCACGGTACTGTTCATCGATTTTTTTTGCTGATATGTGAGTTGCTGTTCTTCGGTCCAAAAGAAAAAAAACTTTTTTTTCTTTTCTTCGAGCTACTTTTCATGGCATCAGGCGACATCGACCGGGACGCGGAATACACACTTTCTAAGCTCTTGCAAATGGGTACGGTGGCCGAATACCAGAATGAGTTTGAGATGCTTATAAAGAAAGTAACGATCTTTGAATCTTTACTTACATCGTTTTATATCTCCGGACTTAAACTAACGTTATCAATAGAGCTGTTGAGGGTGAGGCCTACAACTTTAGGGGAAGCCTTCTCATTAGCCCGTATAATAGATGCTCGTTTAGAGGCAATTGCAGAGAAAGGGAAAGAGCAGATCATTAAAAAGAAAGCAGATACCATTCTATCATTACGAAGTGAATTAGCTTCACCTGAGATTAAAGAGTCCTTAGATGCTGATGTAGATATTGGTATTGATGAGGTTAGTAGCGCGATAGACTGTGTTTTCCATATTGGTGAGAGTAATGAAGTTCGTAGCAAGTTTGGCGAATTTTCAGAAAATAAGAAAAATGTGATAGAGGTTGTTATGGGTGGTGGTGAAGCGCTTGGGGTATATCGCGAGAAGAGTCGTGGGGCAACGGAAGGCGAAAGAAGAGTGTTGTTTTAAGTCTAAGGAAGCAAAAGGCTAAAGAAGAAAAAGATGGAGGTGTGTGGTTTTGGCATCCACCCTATTATAACTATTTCTAGATACTATGCCTCTTCTTTGATGGTTATCGTAATTAATCTGCAAATGATTAAAACTTCCACATATAAAGCAAGCCTTGTTATACATCACAAAATCTTTTCCTAGTGGATTGGACTTTTGTCCATTTCAATTCCTCTGATTCCCCCTAGGAGATTGTGATCTATACATTTCTGCATACCTAACTGACTTTTTAACTGGTTTTTTAGGATTTTTAGCTTTTGCGAACTCTACCTTTTTATTAACAGGAAAAACAGTTTCTTTATCAACATTAAGTGAAGATTTAACAAAGCTACTTTTGTCTTGTGATACTTGTTCTTCTACCAAAGACTCATTAGAATTTTCCTTAGAATTATCTGATTTTTTTATCACAAACAACATTAGACTCTTGCTCACTATTCTCAAGACCATAACTCTTGAATTCACGCTCTTTGAATTCATCAAGACCAGAATAAGGCATATCAAGCTTTTTAGGTCTATTATAGATTAAAGGATGAGGTGGAGGAACTACACTATACCCCAAACCCTTTTTACTTTTGTCACTTATCTGACTTCCTAACAACTGATCTAAGTCTTTTGAGGCCTTATCAAGTTTCTTAATTCTAAAATCAATGCCATTTTTTTCTTGCTTAACTTTTTCAAACTCACTTTTAAGCACATTTATTTCATAGTCTTTACAAGCTATTTCTCTTTTAAAAACTGCAACTTCTTCATTAAAAAGAACCTCATTCTTCCTATATGTGATTAGTTGAGCTTCTACTGTTGTTAAACCTCTTTTATAAGTAGTTGCTGGAGGGTTTTTTTATGGTACTAGCTATGTTTTCTTTAGCAATGTAATGGTTTTTTCATGCCTGCATATTTATTGCTGTTGGATGTTATTATCATGCCAAATGTTTGTACTTTGCCCTATGGTATTTTTCTCACTTATTTGCATGTGATTTTACTGCCAATGTATGTTTTGGCAAAAAATACATTTGCAAAAATAAATAAAAAAAAATGGGGGCTTCATGTTCTGTCACATTGTTGTAACTAATGTAGACTGACATTCTATTTGAGTAGCAAAATGGCTACTAATACCCTTTAGACTAAGTAGCAAAATGACACGACTTCAAACTCTCATGACTGAACTGCTTCTTGTGTTTTTTATACTGTTAATTCTACGTTTTTGACAACTACACTTTAGAGCCTGGTAGTCATAGTAAGATATTGATTATTTAATTTGGCGGATTTTTCAATGATAGTTCAAAGATATGCAATTGTAGGTGATTGCCATTATCAACCATACTTGTATGTGATGCAATCTGTTCATGATTAACAACGTTCGAGTTGTTATTTTGTTTAATGGTTGACATGGTCTATTATTTTTTTTATTAATTGCTTCATGACTTTCGCTAAAAAAATGTTAAACCTTTTAAGCGACGCCAACTTTGAAATCCTGGTAACAATCTTTTGAAACAAGTATATGCTTGACTTAATACTCGTAACATGGTACAAAAACTATGAATGGAAAAGAAAAAAAAGTGATCATATTCTTTTCGAATAGTAGAGTTTTGGTGGGTATAAATTTAAAACCTTTACTTTTTCTATGTGGGCACTAAGAATCACATAACACCCATGAGGCTATGACCAACCATAGAGCTAAGGGACCAAAAACCTCCATTGAGGTGAAAACCTATTTTTCCAAAAGGTTAGGTGTCCCTCAGTTTGGTAACCAATGTGGGTAAGTCCATCATAGATCTCGGGGTCTGGAAGGTTACTAAGACCTCCCTCATCTGCCAATTAGAGGTTACTCCTGACAGAGGCTCTGATACCAATTATAGATCCCAATGATAGATCTTTCAGCCTATTAGTAGGGTGGTAGATGACTTGTATAAATACAACTCAGTCTACAAGAGAGGCTCTAAAATGATCACTAGTGTCTAAGCGGAATATAAACACAAGTGCTAAGAAGAACAATAATTATAAGGACTAAGATCGTTTCTAATAATTGGATTTCACTAACTATATGAAATGTGTTCTGAAGGTGTACATTTCACTATGCCATAGGGTCATTTTATACTTGTAGGAAACCCTAATATGAAATGTGTTCTGAAGGTGTACATTTCACTATGCCATAGGGTCCTTTTATACTTGTAGGAAACCCTAATAGCTTAATACATAAACGCGTATATTATACGCGTATAAAAGATATGCATATCACTTCCTAATATAACTCATGCATATCCTAACTAACTATTACATTTGGGTTCGGGCTCAACAACAGTCTCAGATGTAGATTCAAGGGTTGAAACACTGAAATTAGATTCACATGAATCAAAGTTGTTGTTTTTAGATTCATTAGACTTATTCCCATTAGACTCACAGGTTTTAACATTTTCAGAAGAAGTTTCACTTATGTTTGTTTGTTTTTGTCCATATGAAAACTGTGATTCATCAATCTCAACATGTATAGGAGTTGGCATGTAGTTCCCTGTCATAGGAAGGGGAACTCCATGCATATCACCCTCTTTGGTAAACCAACTATACAAAGGTTTTCCAAGCCAATCCTCAGGTCTATAGTCAAAAATGCTTGGTTTATTGTCAATATATAATTCATTTTCATAAGAACCATAACCTAGACCTACCTTGTCTTTGACACTTATTGAGCTATCTATCAGTTTAACAAGATTTTTAGAAGACTGTAACCAGTTAGCAGTGTTAGCAATCTCATTATCCAATTTAGCCTGTAAAGCTTGTTTTTCTTGTGCTGCATTAGCAACAAGTTTTTCATGATATGCTAGCAAATTAGACTTGTCTTCTAAATCAAATTTTAGAATCCTGATCTTCTCTTCATAAGCAAGCTGATTCTTTTGGTGACACCTTATTTGAGCTTCTAGAGTTTTAACACCACTTTTATATGCATTTAATTCTACACTAGAGTTACTAATTTCTTCTCTTTGTTCATTATACAGTTTTTTAAGCTCATTATATTTGTACTCACACTCAAAAGAACAAGTTTGTACCTCTTTGTCTGTAGTGAAACCCATCAAGGCGTATTCTGATGTTGCTTTTCTTTCTGAATCTGGATCACTTTCCATACCAGCTATCATCCCATAAATCTTCAAAGCACCCTCATCAGCATGAGCATCCTCATGATCTTGCCAATTGATAAAAGTATCAACTGAAATCAAAGCTTGAGAATCATCTGTCTTCTTTCCTGCATTCTGAGTCTTGTATGCTGAGTACCTTTGGCTGTCTTGACTAGCTTTTGCTCTGCACTCCCTAGCAAAGTGACCCTTTTGTGAACATTTGTAGCACTGAACCAACTTCTTGTCAAACCTAGCTGCTTCCTGTCCATTGAACTTAATCTTTCTTCCAGCCTTTTTCTCAAACTTTTGTACTCTAATAGACAGCATGGCCATCTGCCATTTCAAGTCTAATTCCTCCAAGTCCAGCTTCTCAATCTGTTTAAGATCTTCATATGCCAATTGTTGTTTTGGTTCGCTTTCAGCAAGGAAGGAATGTATAACATCATCAACCACACTTCCATGACTAGAAGAAGCTTCTCTATTTCCAGAGTAACTAGAAGAAGTAGAGTAGCTAGGAGAGTGGTTACTGCTGGTATCATTGTTATTGTTAGTACTGGCAGTACTAACAAATGCTGCATTAGCCAAACTGGAAGGTTTAGGAGCATAACCTTTTACATCAAACTCCAGGGATTTGAGCTTGTTGTACAGGTCATCAAAAGAGAGATACTCCAATCCTCCTTTTGTTTTAAGAACAAGAGTGACTTGAGACCAAGAAGGAGGCAAGGCCCTGAGAAATTTTAGATTAACATCTTCATTTTCAGGCCTTACTTTAAGAGTATTCATTTGACTCAAGATCTTTTGGAATTTATCATATCCAGTGTGAAGACCTTCTGCTTCAGTGATCTTGAATTCTTCAAACTCTTGTTTCAGAAAAGACTTCTGCATTTTCTTTGATTCTTCATTTCCACCAAACCTAGCCTTGATTGCTAGCCATATTTCTTTGGCATCATCCAGATGGTAGAAATCTCCCATGTGGTCATCAGGAAGAGCTGTAAGCAAGGTAGTCCTTGCTTTTGTTTCCCTCTGAACAGCTAGATGTTCTTCAGCTGATACAGGAGGGCAGATCTTGATGTTTCCATTTGAATCTTTTGTAGTTTTCTTGCGGCTATTTCCATTCAGAACAATATTCCAGCAAGGAAGATCTGAGTTTGTGATGTAGTTTTGCATTTTCATGGCCCAGATATCATACTCACCCTTTTTGAGATAAGGGAATTTGGCATTTGTGTTGGTTACAGTGGTGATTTGAGGTTGGATTTGAGTGAAAACCTCATCATCTTGGGAGTGTTGTTCATCAGATGATGTCATTATGGATTTGTGAGGGATTTTATGGATCTGATCTTATAGAATTCTTCTTACCAGAGGCTCTCAAAGGCTCTGATACCAATTGTAGATCCCAATGATAGATCTTTTAGCCTATTAGTAGGGTGGTAGATGACTTGTATAAATACAACTCAGTCTACAAGAGAGGCTCTGAAATGATCACTAGTGTCTAAGCGGAATATAAACACAAGTGCTAAGAAGAACAATAATTATAAGGACTAAGATCATTTCTAATAATTGGATTTCACTAACTATATGAAATGTGTTCTGAAGGTGTACATTTCACTATGCCATAGGGTCCTTTTATACTTGTAGGAAACCCTAATAGCTTAATACATAAACGGGTATAAAAGATATAAACACGTATAAAAGATATGCATATCACTTCCTAATATAACTCATGCATATCCTAACTAACTATTACATTTGTACTACCCGGACTAACTATAACATTACCAGTAGTAACCATTATTGTACTACCAGTACTAATGACAATATTACTTTACCAGGAGTAACTAATATGCTACCAGTAGTAATGACTATATCTACCAGTAGTAACTATGAATACAATATTCCTAACAGTAAGTTTTTTAAATGGGTAAGTTTTTTAAATGGGTTAGTTTATATCACTAAATTATTTGTTTTTTTATGTTTACTGAATTAAATATATAATGATGGTCTTTAACTTGTATTCTATTGTTTTTTTATATAACAGAAGACGTTAAAGGATATCATACATTGTAAAGGTAGTTTGCAGCGGGTCTTACAGTCCATGTGGAGGATTTTGCAATTCTTTGAGCTAATTTAGCTTCCGCCCAGGGTGTTAATTCATGTTTATGCTCATCTACACATGGTTTAATATACATGAGTAAAATAAAAAAAATAATAAGCATAGTTTGGTATGTGTTTACCTGCTGTTTGTCGATGATCAAAGTACCATTGCTGCAAAGATTTTATGAACCAATTAATCATCATACAAATGGGGAGTTTTCGGAAATGTCGAGACAATGCATTCACTGATTCCGCACTATTGGAGGTCATGTAATTATAACGCATACCGGGGAAGTGAACTCTTGCCTACTTTTCAAGACCAATCATATCAAGTTTATTAGCGACACTAGGCAACCAATTACGTAAAGTAGTAAAACGTTCTTCAAAGTCTGAAATCCGATATGCTTTACATGCTTTCCAAAATAGCTCTTCCTTACTTATAAATCGAGGACACTTTTCACGTAAGTTCATCAACAAGTGGCAGCAACAACGACCATGAAACGCATTTGGAAATACATTCTTAATGGCCGAAGCAATGGATACAGCTCCATCAGATATGATCGTTAAGTTATCTTGCTTACCAGTTATGCATTCCTTAAGTTTCCTCAAAAACCAATCCCAAGATCTAAATGTCTCAGACTTTCCCACTCCGTATGCAAGTGGCAGAATCTGATTATTACCATCCATTGCAACTGCTAGATACATTGTACCCAAAAATTCACCTTTAAGATGTGCACCATCTATTATAATCAAGGGTCGCATGTGTAACACAAATGTACGTATCTACATAAAAAATCTTTCAATAATTAGAATAATATATAGATAGAGAACATCAAAAATAACAAATGATGGACATCCTCTCATCCGAAAAACAAACCGTGCAAAGAAGTGGCCTCCAAAATAATCCCTTTTTGGAGAACTAGATTTGTATCTAGTAGGGCAAACACCCCCCTCCGACGAGCTCAGACACATACAAACATTAATCCTTAATAGGAAATTAACTAAAGTAACCGCACCAAGTCCTCAGAATGAGAGGGAAGCACCAAATCATCAATAGCAAGACGAGTATCTTTCACACTAAATTCACCACTGCTAAAAGGGAGAAATACCAACGATCATTAGACGCTTGAATAGAACCACTGAATTCAAAACGACTTAAATCTGAGAATTCTTAAGGCTGTTCGACCCTCCTCTTAACTGATCTAACTCCGAAAGACGTATCCATGGGGCCAGCCATCTAGGCCCGCCACACAAAAATTGGGAGCAGAATCAAGGGCAAACAAACGCGGACACACTCACACAAGGGGAATATCACCCTATCCAAGTCTCTTTCCAAAAAAGACCAAGTAAATTGACCATCCCCGAGATACGTTTAAGCAATACGACAAGAAATCAAATCCAGATGACTTAAGCACTTGAACTTCCTTCAAAAATCGAAACTCCATAATATGGAAACCTTACGAACTGAATGAAATCTATCTTATCCCATGAACCTCTTGGATACCACGAAACCACAAAGAACCCATCTTGCTTAAGCACGAAACGCCAAACCCAACATTAAGATGAGAAGCGCTCGATTAAGAGCGAAATAACTCGAAACCCCAAAAAGAAGACCCCCCTTTCTTCTTCCGAAGCTAACCCTTAACCACGCAATCCAGGAAATTTTTTTCTCCAACATTCTGGCAACCTTAAAGAAGTTACTACGAATTGACTCCATAACTTAAGCACGCCTTTAGGAACCATAAAAATGGACATGTATAAAAGAGAGATGCACCGAGAACTGATTAAACAAAGGAAAGCCAAAAACCACCAATCGAAGGGTTTTCCGCTTCCCATTTTAGACAAACGCGATTGAAAGCTTTAAAATACATCATCCAAGCCTTATGACGAGTCATGCCCAGCCCCACCATACCCCAAGATAACGGAAACTTGTTTTTCCATAATAGTGCAACCTAAAGAATAAGCCATCTCCTCAACTCTAGACCGCGGGAGACCCTCCCCACACACCAAAATTTTCGGCTCTTATGAATAATAATCTGTAATCCCGACACGAGATGGAAACATTTAAGAATATTGGATAATACCCTCTCAAATGATTATCAGACCATTCACCCCACAAAAGGCGTCATCCGCATAAAAATAAATGAGATAAGTCCAAAGATCCCTGTAACTGAATGCCTTTAAACACATCTTACATCAACTTGCTTGTAACAAACGGATAAATGCAAAGCTTTCATAACAAGAAATAAAAAAAAAGGCGATAGCGGATCACCTTGTTATAAGACCCCCGAATGAATATAATACTCTTCAGACGGACTTCCCTTAACGAGAAAACGAAGCCTTAGCAAAATCAGAAATCACCTTTAATAAACCAAGTACAACCAAGTCGAGACCGAATCCAAAAGCCTCAGGGACGTCAGCAAGAAGTCCCAACAACCGAGTCATAAGCCCTTAGAGAAATCAACTTTAAAAAACAACGCTTTCTTTTTTCTTACTCTTTACACCAATCACAGACAAAAAACACTTTCGTTAAGAATGAAAGGACTCATCCAAGATACTTGTCTTCCAGCAACAAACGCGGATTGAAGAGATAGACAAAGGCCTGCTATAACCATATCAAAACGGCTTGCAAAATCTTAGTGACGACCTTATAAATACAACCCTATAAAACTAATAGGGTCGATAATTCGTTGACGAAGTTTGGCATCCAGGACTTTTGGGATTAGAGCAATACAAGAAAGTTACAACCCTTAGTAACGAGCCCTGTTTTAAATAAATGCTCAAACGGCTACACAGAAACCGCGGACCAATAACCTCCCAAAATTTATCTAAAGAATTCAAAAGTGAACCCGTCCCGGGCCGGTGACTTTAGAAACATCCACAATTCCACACAACCAATCTAATCTCATCATGAGACACAGACCTCTCTATAAGTCGTCAACGCTGTTCTGTAGATAACCGGTCGGAAAGAGAAACTGAGTTTTCCCATCTAAGCCTTTGTGGCTTATAAAACGAAAGCTCATAGTTCTCTTTAAAAGCTTTCTTCACTAAGAAAGATCTGTTGCACCACGTACCTCAACAAACACACCACGGATGCTAGATTTAGACCGTTTCTTGTTAATGATTCCCTGACAAAACATTGAGATCTCGTCACCTTCAATCGCCCATCATGACTTTCGCTTTCTCTGGACGAAATCCATATCTTCCATCACCTTTAGATCAAATTCAGGTTACTCATTAAGTCTTGTCGCCTAAAAATCACGAATCCAATAGCCCATTTTGATCCAAACTTTATCAATAATCACGAAGCTCAGAAACAATGGAGTTCTTAAACCCTGCACTCTGAATTATCTAATCGTTTAAACCAAACCCACAACCTGATAACATTTTTGAGCTCATGATACTCTTTTTAAAACCGAATCATTTTATAATTGTCCAATAAGCCAAGGGCCGCCAAGTCTGTTCACCATATGCACAAAAAACAAAGAGTTTGAACCACGAATGATAGAAAACCTGAAAGGAAACGGTCCAAAGTCCACTTTAACTTCTACATAATAAAATCTGACGATGGTCCGAAAGATGCCGTCCAAACATAACGCCGAAATGGAGGGGAAAATAGTAAGAAACCATTCCGAAAGCAAGGAACCTATCCAACTTACTCATTTTTTTCCGCCAAAAGGGTTGACCAAGTAAAACGGTAACCCCATTTTTAATATCCACTAAACCCAGAAGAAGATATGAATCAGATAAAAAAGCAGCGTTATTAACAATAAAACACGTTCCTCGCTTTCAAACATGTACGCACTTCGTTATGGCGCCATTAAAATAGCCTCTCCATTCCAACGTCCAACCAAAATCGTAAAAATAATCCCATAACACACCCGACTCAAAGAAGGTTGCTGCGGGGCGTAAAATAGACACAAACAAGAAGCTAGTTTTCATACTAGGGATCCACGTCCCATCAAATGGCTACAAAAACGAATCCGAGATCTTTACAAAAATCTTCGTGAAAAAAGAATCCTACCAAATACAAAGAATTCCACCAGAATTACCGCCGCTCACCTAAACACAAGTCATAATTCGATTACCCCACAATAAAAATTTCACAATCCATGTGAGACACCTTCTTCCAGCTTCGTTTCTTGACATTGCAATAAAATTAAGTATTATTATTATTAGATAACTCCTTTAACACCACTCCTATTTTGGACTTTCTACCAGCCTTGAATAATTAAAGACATAAAATTCAACTAAAAACAGCTCGTCTCCTTTGCTATTAAAGATGGATTCAATATCTTTTTTCACACCCTCCATAGATCAACAAACCCATACCCTACCCACACAATCAATCTCATCGAGCACTACATTGGTATGAGAACCTCCAAGAACAGATCCCCCTTTATATTCCCACTTCCCCCAACAAGTTAAACGAAACATCTTCAAGGACCACTTGAGAATTGTTCATTACCTTAGCACTTATCGTTAGGTGAAAAACTCTTATTCTCAATTTCTTGTCACTTAATTCAAAGATTCCATGGCGGAGAACCCCGGGGGTGTGACAAAGACGGACTCGGTTCCAAATTCTCCTCTACAGGCTTCTTTAGACCTAATAGATCATTAAGTCCAAACGGATCAGCAGAAATTTCCTTATCCACGTGTACACTGTGTTCCATTGACTGAGAAGATTTTTCCATAAAATCGGTTTCAGCAACTTCTTCGTCTTCACTATTATTAAACTCACCCTCCCTCTTTCTTTCTCATATACGTGTTTATACTTATTTTTCTTTAGATCCTACTCCTTGAACAGATTCGTCTTCCGAGGAATAATCATGTTCCTTTATAGATTCAAAAGAAGGAGTCCAAGTAAACAGCTCTTTTGCGCGAACCATATACACTTTACCTTTAACAATAATTTTAAAAGATTCAAAAATGGACACCGGATGTTTAGTTAAAATGCATAGACGCTTACGTCCAAAGGTAAGTCTCATATACGAAAGTCCTTCAATAGTTTTTTTTATCCGACACTTCTCCCCATTTGTTACCGATTTTTAATCAAACCGATTTGCCGAGACCATAGCATAAAGTGGGACTCCCTCAATATCTAACCACACTACTCGTTCATCACTGACAAAGTCCTGATTAACTTCCTGTATCAACTTGAAACCAAGAATTGATCCCCAACATGATTTACCAAATTTCTTTTCGGTAAAGCAGGTTTATCACATTCAAACATAACACACAAGCCTCCAAGATTTACAATGTAAACATTCACGAATCCAACGTAACCACGAGAAGGGATAGTAACTTGGTAATCGAATCAAAGGACTTGACTCTCCCCATAACACAATTCAGAGAAATCACCCTTTCCAAAACCACATCCTCCTCTAACCCAGAGCAGGAGCAAGAGACAACGAATTTCCAGGTTGGACCAACCGAGTACCCTGCCATTAACAACTGAAACATTAAGAAGTCACACCTCCTTTTTTTGTTTGAGAAACCCGTTGAGCCATTCCTATGGTCTTCAACCATCATCGAAACCCATATTTTTGGTGGGACATATAGATTAGGAATCAAGGTTTTTTGAGCCTATCATACCTAACCGGATTTCATACAAATTGATAAATCCCCAATCCATATCGTGCCATAAATCTTCACCAATCTATCAAGATTAAAGACCTTAATGAAACGAACAAATGCAAATCTCTTCCCTGCTTTAGACTTTTTATTCGGAATAAACACATCTATAACCGTTCCATATACGCTACATTTGTTCCATAGATCACGAGAATTGACATAATCCGGAAAATTAGTTACAAAAACCGAATGGGAAATTTTCTTGGTAAAATCTTCATTTGAGGAAAACTGACGCCTGGTATTTTCATAGAGTCCACCAGTCATCTTGGATTGAAGGGAGTTCAAACACACAATCACGAAAAAGAAAGGATCAAACCCTAAAAACACGTCGAATCTGATAAAGATCAATTAAGAACAACAATTCAATTACCCCTCGCGAGTTAACCGATCACAAGGATATAGGGACGAACGGATCGAAGCCTATACCCTATCACAAATTAATAGACGAAGGAATAATTAAATCAATGTAAATAAATCAATCGTTATCAAATGAATGGTGAAAACAGGATCAAAATTGCAAACCGGAGATGGAGTTTTCGAGATCGGAACATTAGATCTGAAAAGATACCCTCAGATCTGCAGTTAGGTCACTATACATTTTTTTAATGTATTCACATCACTATACTTTCAAAACGTTTTAATTATATCATACAAAAATACCCAATTTTTTTTCCTCACTTCACAAAATACTCAACTTTTTAACCAAAAAGCCAAAATACCCATAAAAATCGCAAATTTTGACTCTTTTGGAAACATCTGCGAATTAGAAAAAAAAAATCAAAAATTTGCTATATTTTTAGTAAATTTCGCAAATATTTTGCGATATTTCTTAAAAATATAGCAAATTTTTTATTTTTTACTAATATCGATTTTTTTTGATATTTTTCAAAAATATCAAAAATTTGCTATTTTTCAAAAATATCGAAAATTTGCTATATTTCGCAAAAATATAGCAAATTTTTGATATTTCGTAGAAATATCAAAAAAAATCGAAATTTTTGATAATTTTCGCAAAATTGTGGATAAAATGTGCGAGATTTTTAGTTTTTTGCGAGATTTTCTTGCAGATTTTGGATAAAACGTGTTATATTGTTATTTCTTCCTTATTTCGTTGTTTTTCACTAAAAAACTCGAATTTGTTCACAAAAACCTCAATTTTGCCATGAAATCTTGCAAAGAAACCGTCAAAATACGTGTATGTAAAGGAGGTGCATGGGAAAGAGTAGATGGTGCGTTGGAGTATATGCCATTAAATTGTGTAAAACGTACACTAATTTTACCATTGTTGTCATCATATTCATGTTTACTAGAAGCGGTATCCGAGAGGCTAGAAATCGATGCTAATAGTCGTTTTATGGTAACTTACAATTCGGATAATAATATTGTAGAGGTATGTGTCAACAATACATTTTGCATATACCTTTTGAGGGTCTGATCTTGGGTATATATGCTCGAAAAATCCACCCACATGTGTCAACAATACATTTTGCATATACCCTTTGAGGGTCTGATCTTGGGTATCTAATTTGAAATCCCTCATCAAGAGCTTTTCTACCCAAAACAATTTTTATTTGTTCTTTACTATCAAAAGTATCATGTAAACAAACACGACTAGATGTTCCATAACACGTACCTTTTTTCTTGATATCTAGGACTGGTGTTTTGAGCAGTGGAGGCATATTCCAAAATTTATCCACCTTACAATTCTTGTTCTCAACGGGTGTTGTCTCCTCATCCTCATCAGATTCACTACTCTCATCATCAGATTCACTACTCTCATCCTCGCTAGATAATCTTTTTACTTTCCCAAAAACACTAGGTTTTTTGTGTTTTGGTGAACCAACAACCTGTTTATTTTTACGATTAGCTGAATCACTTTGAGGATCCTGAATAGGATACCTAAGAAATCCAGGCACGTACACGGGATTTTTAGAAAATCCATGCATTTGTTGATAACTAGGAAGATTTTGATAAAAACCACCACTAACAGGAAATACAGGCATTTGTGTTTGGTGAATTTGTGTGGCATGATATTCGGTTTGATATACATTTACAGATGGGGTAGCATGAATAAAATTGCTTTGTTGATCGCTTCCCGTAGTTGATGATTGCCTACCATTTACACTTGAATCAACAATACACAACGTAGCAATTCTACTACTTTTAACAACAAATTTTATAAATTCATTGACTTCTAAATCATCACATACATCTACAATATCATTATCCGAATTGTAAGTTACCATAAAACGACTATTAGCATCGATTTCTAGCCTCTCGGATACCGCTTCTAGTAAACATGAATATGATGACAACAATGGTAAAATTAGTGTACGTTTTACACAATTTAATGGCATATACTCCAACGCACCATCTACTCTTTCCCATGCACCTCCTTTACATACACGTATTTTAACGGTTTCTTTGCAAGATTTCATGGCAAAATTGAGGTTGTTGTGAACAAATTCGAGTTTTTTTAGTGAAAAACAACGAAATAAGGAAGAAATAACAATATAACACGTTTTATCCAAAATCTGCAAGAAAATCTCGCAAAAAACCAAAAATCTCGCACATTTTATCCACAATTTTGTGAAAATTATTAAAAATTTCGAATTTTTTTGATATTAATATCGAAAATTTGCTATATTTTTGCGAAATATAGCAAATTTTCGAATTTTTTGATAATTTTCGCAAATTTTTGATATTTCTGAAAAATATCAAAAAATTTCGATATTAGTAAAAAATCGAAAACATGCTATATTTTTAAGAAATATCGCAAAATGTTTGCGAAATTTACTAAAATATAGCAAATTTTTGATTTTTTTTTTCTAATTCGCAAATGTTTCCAAATGTGTCAAAATTTGCGATTTTGACGGGTATTTTGGCTTTTTGGTTAAAAAGTTGGGTATTTTGTGAAGTGAGGTAAAAAAAATTGGGTATTTTTGTGATTATCCCTTATTTTTTTCAATAAGATAGTTAAAACTTTGTGCGTTGAAAACATTCAGCTCGTTTGACCTCTTTAACCATTTCCGTTTAAGAAAAGTTTACCCATTTGACCCGTTACATGTAAAAGATAATCCAAATAGAAAAATAAGTAAGTGCGCTAAAATGTCGCCACGTGCTTATATCATAACACATAGAAGATAGAAAAATACAATTATATGCTAACATAACATGTGTAACAAACATCAAAATAGGTGTAGATGCAAAATGCAAGTGTGACTCTCCCGTGCCATAGTGTACTCACAAAGTCGCTTTTGCTTCAGTCCATCTAGAAGATATTGATCAGCGGCCTTAAGAAGATCCTGGGCTATTCCCATATTTACCTCTACTGAACCAGTATATATGAACCTGTCAACAGTATATTAATGGGTTTGTCAAACAAGAAGACATTATATAAACGTGTCGGAATTGCCAGTTACGAAATATATCAAGAAAGCCATCCAGCAGGTAAACAAAAATTGAGACACATACCTCATCATCAACTCAAATGTCTCCCATCTGATATTTGGGATCTGGACATCTTTAGCATCTCTTTCCTAAAAAGCATCGTTCAATGACAAAACAACTTAATTGAATGAAAGAAAAGGAACCTGTCGTTATTATGAATTTCCATATAAGGTCATTGCTACTAACCTTGTAACCACCATCAAACATGGCCCGAAATGCATCAGAAGAAGAAATCAGACCAATTCTGTGAGCATAAAACCGTTTTCCTGATTCTAAAAAAGTTAATAATGTCAACCACGACATTCAATACAATGCCACAAAATATCTTTTTCAGTTGAAAAAAGTTTTCCACCTTCAACGATGAAAGTTACATCAGAAAGCATAGGGTCGTTCACATACTCCTCGCCTAAGTATACCTGCAACAAGAGTTGCTTCGGGTGGGTTGTTTCCTATTAAGATTATATCATGCAAGAAAATGTCCTTTATTATTTACGTTTTACCAATATATGCAACAATTTTTTATAACCACTTGATGCAAACATACTTACCATGCATTTACCATTTAATGAAACAAATTGCATATATATGATAAGTATCAGCAAAAAGTGAGAAATACAACATTTCTCAGTAATTAGCTTAACTTTTTCCACATTTTCAGCCACAAAAGCACCCATTACATAGCAAGTAAACTATTGTTCTAGAACCTGTATAATCCTTAATCGTCACAGTGCTGGCTTAAATGTTTCATTTAATGGATATCATACTTTACTTGAGTATGTTTTAACTTGTAATGTGCGGCAAAACTCAGTAGTGTTCAAAGAAATTTCAAAAGCTAATCATTGATGACCAATAAAATGAAAATGTCCAAACACTGGATGTTTAACAATCAACGAGGATGTACGCCCGCGCTTCGCTGCGGGTCGTTTGGCAGCCGACGATGTTGTCGTTGTTGTAACAGATCATTTGATACAAAGAGATTGAGGCCATAACCCACTTGCTTGAATATCAAAACATAAAAGCATGATTTAACGCAAACCTTCTTTAACCACAAAATCGTTTGTATACATACATTTGAATGACTAAATAATAAAACCACATTCCTATAATACCAGGTATCGAACTCAGATTTCTAATTCATGCTAAATTCCTCACCTCAATTATCTTGATAAAACCTATCGAATGCACACTCCTTCCCTACCAACCCCTGCATTAGAGGAATGTTTGGCCCAACATGACCCTGCATACAGTACATAAGGGTGGTCATCAAGCAAATCCGGCAGATGTAATAACTGTTTTGTGCAAATTAGTTGGTCCCAATTTTTTTCTGCGCAGGCACTAATACACACTGCTGGCAAGAACAATCTAGTTTCATGTTTGAAAGATGTGAAGACGAAACAGTTAACTTTAAGGAAATAACCTATCTGAACTAAGGCCTCAGGATACTTACCGATATATTAGCTATTTCTGAATGATACAAAAGCACAATAAGCAAGTAAGACATACCTCGTCTTAGTTGTTAGAAAAAGACCCAAACAACAAAATTATAAGCATATCATCTCAGATTTTATTTTTGAGGCATATTCATCAACATTTTCCTAAAACTGAATGCATGAGATAGTCATGAAAATAGGAATCTATTTTTAAGTATATAGGACTGAATTTCCACGCACCAGCATCTCGGCCGGGATATATACTCTTCCATAGTTGCAACAAAAGATTATGGAGGCTGCAAGAAGTTAACAGATATCAGTTGAAAGTACAGTAAAGAACAAAATTTTAAAAAGATTAGGGGGTAAAAAAATAAGCGAAGCTAGATTTTCAAACATCAGTAGCATTTTTGACCCATTTACTATATATAGGTCATTTTGTATGTTGAGCTAATGAAATGTATCTCTTTAATAGTCTTTGCTATTGCTATTCCTTTGTCTCGCTATATATGAAATTTGCAATGTGGACCGAAAGAACAGATCTTAATTAACTTAGGCCTAAGGTAGCATATACTTCTGGAAGCAACAGGTTTTGATTTCTTTAGCTTTCTTTCTGCAGAGATAATAAGTACACAATCTACATGTTTGCTGCTGAGGTTTGTAGAACGTAGGATGGACATGGCCACGTCAGTAACACTGTACAC
This sequence comes from Tanacetum coccineum, assembly GCA_026074375.1. Lineage (NCBI taxonomy): Eukaryota > Viridiplantae > Streptophyta > Magnoliopsida > Asterales > Asteraceae > Tanacetum > Tanacetum coccineum. The sequence continues at coordinate 32,073 of BQNB010058217.1, forward strand.
ACATAGGTTGGCATCGCTTGCAGTACTACATATATTATGCATTATGAAGGTCCGAATCTAACAACATGCTTCTGTAGTTAATAGCAAAGTCACAGGAAACGCTGACTCGGTCGCATTTCGCGTTTCGGATCGTTCGTACCCAAATGCGGTACGATCGCGACTCGGATCGCTCGGGATCGCGATCTAGAATCGCTATATTCGGCGTTCCCAAAGCACATCAATCAGCATACCGAAGTCTATTGGTACGGCGTACCAAAGTGATTTGGTACGGCGTACCAAAGTGATTTGGTACGGCTAGCTTTAACCATGAGTTTAATTTAGATATTAACATAACTTCCAATATCCGCGTACCGGTCAACGAAGGTCAACAGTTTTATTTTTGTGGTGTTTTCCGGTGGACTGTTGTTATGAAGAAGGGAAAAGGGTGAAGCGGCTTAAAGAAAGAAAGATAGGAGACGTAGGTCAACTAATAAGTTACATAATTTGTTTTTGTCTCGCCAACTAATAAGATATAAATGGGCCAGTTATTCAATTTGACCCAATAATATTATTTTGATGTTAATTACTAGTGGGCTTTCTCAAATATATAACTAAATTACAAAATTTGCAACATTTGTATAAAGTATATAATTAAGATTATTAAATATAATGATAAATTAATAAAAGTTTGTAAATTTAATATATATAAACCTATTAAAACTTATATAAATGTAAGTATAATATGGTACATCGTACCAAATTATATGGTACATCGAACCAAAGCGAACCGGGGCTTCCCGAAATGAGTCTACCCCCTTTCGTACCGAATTTTAAGGACCCCGCGAACCGCGTACCCGTTTTGTGATTCCGTACCGAAGCGTACCGTGTTTCATGTGACATTGGTTAATAGTTTAGAAAACATAAAAATGCATGATTGAAGGATGTTTTTCCGTAGGTAATTGACCTAAAAGTTTTGGCATTTGCTTTACATTTTTTATGGTGATGTGGGTTTAAAATTTTACAATTGACACAACTATATAACCTTCACATGCGAGTATGCGCTCCTTGCTTTCCTTATCATGAGGATTTGTCATATGATAGCTAAACTCACAATTTGTTCTACTCTGTTGTATATATCAAATCCTTGTAATAGTTTATATATATACATTTTTTGGGCATATCTTTAAGACAGTGCATATCAAAATAATCTGAGATGACTGAATATTCATCTATGAGGTATTGTTCAATACTTCAATATTCATCTGCATCAGTAAACTATAGAACAACTACTTGATTCATTAACACTCATTTGCCTTTAATTTTGTTATAACATAGTACCAGCTATAATTTGCAGGTGGGTAACTAGGTATAACGAGTACCCATGTGAATTTGTGTTAGCTTGTTAGGGAAAAAGAATACCCAATCGTGAATTTGTACCAGCTTTTTTTTTGTTCCATCATTTTTCAACAGTCCATTTAGCCCAATACAAATAGAACAGTGAGTCCATTTCGCCCATTACACTTAAAAAATAGGCCCAGTTAACCCGAATCTTGACTTTTGGGTATTATTTGCCGGCTCTGGTACTTTTGCCCATAAGTAACTAGGTAAGGAAGTAAAGATGGATATTAAAATAACAAGTAGGATATTTAAAGTGAGGACCGAAAAAACAAGGAGGCAATAACTTGTTTAAAACAATAAAAGACAAACAAAAAACTGTTTGCAGAAAGGCATCAGTTGTCAAAAAGTTTGCTTGAACAATGAATTCACCATCAATCAGCTTTTGAACACCGCCAAGGCTTATAAGATCAGCAACATTATCCTACAAAAGGATATACAACAAATTAAAGGTATCGCTAGCAGATATAATATAAACTCTTAATGCTTGTTACAATTTTAAGGTTACCTCATTATCTGCAAGACCATATGATAACGTATAATAGGTATACCAAGCCTCCGGGCTTGGACCACACTATCACTTGGGCTTCTGGGCCCAACTTAGCAGTCATGGGCCGAAAGAAAACCCAACCCTACATTGGTCACGGCCCGGACAAGGCAAAACGGACGCGAACCTGACTATAGGATACTTCCGTCCACGGAAGGCACACGCGTCCGTATACACGGTGATTATGGGACCTTGCCCGACAAGGGGCCCACTCTGGCCACTACGAAATACTAGGAAACCCTAATACTAGACCTCTATAAATAGGGACCTAATACACAATGAACAGTACGATTTTCTCACTCTATACTTTCATACTCTCTCTCTACATGTTTACTTACTTTCACGTCGGAGTCTAACCGTGAGGTCCACCCCCACGGTAAGGCTAACGGTTTTCGTTTGATTATGCAGGAAATTGTCACTTCTCTTGCTCTAATACAAAACCCAACGCTCAAATCATCCGATAGCCCAATCCAATACACGATTTGAGCCCAGGTCTATACCCGACACCTATTTTGTATTAACAAGTGGCGCCATCCGTGGGACCCGAACGCAACCACGTTTTCTAAACAACTCACCATGAGCACTCATGAACAACAAACCTCAACAATTCCCACATCCGTTGTGCGGAACACTGGGGGGAAAAGTGGTCCACAAAATCTCGAGGAACCTGCGTCCAATGAAGCTCTAAGAGAATTGTGCGACAAGAACTACCACCAACTTTTACCGCTTATTGCTGAAAAAATGCAAAAAGAAAAGGAGCAGCAAGATAAGCTCAAAGCGGTAAAGGCGCGCCTACTTTACGGCAATGAATCTGGGAGAAATCCAAGAAACCATGAAGAGTCACATTACTCCGAGTCAAAAACGCCAACTGCCCGGACAGAGCCCAGAAGAAGGCATGGGCGCAAGCACTCCCGAAGCCCGTCACCAGTCGCCAGCGTCTTCAGAAGACTCAAGCAAAACCGATCTCCTTCACCTAGGCTCCGGCCGCGGAAGGAGGGTGGTGTGTTCAATAGACTGGGAAGAAAAGAACCAGGCGCGTATACACGCTCTGATAGTCACCACCAGAGTTCCCAAGCAAGGGGAACCGAGGTACCGGCAAGAAAGCATCATCATGAGGGCACATCGTCCCGAAGAACCAGCGGATATTCGGAGAGCGAAGACAGCGAAGGGGGTCACTGGAAGTCCAAATCAAAAAGGCATAGGTCAGATACCTACGAAGACGATCTCTCCCAGCCTTGGACGTGTGAAGAAAGAAACCCTTTCACGACCCGGATCCAACACTTTGACTTCCCAAGGACAAGGATGCCTAGCCATGTCAAGACTTACGACGGAAGTGGGGATCCGGAAGACCATATAAAGCTATTTCAGTCCGCTGCAAAGACAGAGAGATGGGCAATGCCAACGTGGTGCCACATGTTCAACTCGACGCTAACTGGGAATGCTAGAGTCTGGTTCGACAAACTCCCAAAAGAATCCATTGACAGCTATGAAGATCTAAAGGGCAGAAAATTAGGGAAAGCTATCGGCCAGCAACAAAACATATTTAAGGTATCCTGTGGAGTATACATCACATCAAGCAAAAGGATGAGGAGTCCACGAAAGGATATCATGGAGAGATACAAATAAGAAGGTCTTGACGTGGAAGGAGCGTCGGAAAGCATGAAGATCTCTGCTTCATGCATGTTGTATACACCCACCCTGATTGATTTAAGCGTTATACGAAAAAATCCAAGGTCAGATTGACACAAATGTACAGGGTAACTACGTCTTTTCTACAAGGGGAGGTTGCCACATTCAGTCATGGCCGGAAGAAAGCACCCACGCCATGGAAGCAACCAGAAGGGGGAAACAAACCTAGTTTCAAAAAGGGTTTCAAAAACAAGCACATGTCGAACCGGAAGCCAGACAGGTTCTCACTCCTTACAAAGACCCCGAAAGAAATTTTCGCTTTAGAAAAAAGAAAATTCAAGGCTCCACCACCAATGGTAACCCCCGCAGAAAAAAGGATCCAAACAAATACTGCGAATTCCATGCGGATACGGGTCATAGTACGGACGAATGCATGCAGTTGAGAAAGCAGATAGATGCAATTGATCAAGCAGTGTAAATTGTGTCCTACAACTACTTCAAAGAACTAAAACAGAACGACAAGCCAAAGGCACCCAAGAAAGGGGATACGACCGGAAAGGAACGACCACTAGCCATCCTAATGATCCAACCATGGGAAAAAGTAGCCAAGCAAAAGATTACCCAGAGTTTCTCTCCGGAGACAACAATATCTTTCCCACCTCTGGGAGACGAGGACGGAACGAAGGGGCCAATGATCATTAAGGCTGAGAAGGAAGGGGACTTTGTGTCACCGAATGTACGTGAACAAAGGAGCATCCGCCGAGATCTTAAATGAACAACTGATTTGTCCGTCAGCTTGGTTCTGAATAAGAAGCAGATGGTTCCCGCCTACCACATACTAACTAATTCAGTGGGGAAAACCATTGTGGCCGCTGGGCCAGATACCTTGCTAGAAAAAATAGGTGATAAGGGCATTCCACAATCCGCATGGATGAACTTCATGGTTGTTAGTCACCATCCCAACATAAAGGAATAAATAACAGGCCGGGTATAAGGAAAATCCCTGCAACTATCCACGAGCCACATGGAATGCAAAAGTTCTCTCGTTGAAGGAGGACACTGTACCATTGCGAACAGCAGGAATCATACCAATGGACGTGTGCATGCCAGAAATAGATTAGAAAATAGAGTCTCTCTGTGGATATCCTTTCAAATGCTTCCTGGACGCATATAAAGGATACCACCAAATGGAACAACCTGAACAAACAATAGTCATAGGGTCTACCCTAACGGAAAAAGGACGCAAGGAACTATGCACTCTACTTGGACAAAACTTAGACGTCTTTGCCTGGAAGCCAGCGGATATGACGGGCGTTCCACGAAGCATTGCTGAACATTGCTTGAATATCCGGGAGGGATGCCCACCAGTCAGGCAAAAGAAAAGAGGGCAAGCACCGGTAAGAAACAAAGAAATCCAAGAAGAAGTGTAAAAACTGGTGGATGTCGGGATCATGAAAGAGGTTCATTAACACAGTTGGCTATCTAACCCAGTAATGGTCAAGAAGCATGTTGGAACCTGGCGAATGTGTGTAGATTTTAAAGATCTAAATAATGCATGTCCCAATGATTGCTACCCATTGCCGGAAATAGATTGGAAAATACAGTCCCTCTGTGGATATCCTTTCAAATGCTTCTTGGACACATATAAAGGATACGACCAAATTAAAATGGCAAAAGAAGACAAAGAGAAAACGACATTTACCACAAGTCAAGGGATATTTGTTATTCAAAGATGTCGTTTGGCTTAAAAAACGCCAGAGCGACCTATCAACGTTTAGTTGATAAGGCATTCCAAAGACAGATCGGGCGCAATCCTGAGGTAGTAATGTCGACGACTTGTTTCTTAAAAATCCGACGAAGAAGAAATTATCCGCGACATAACAGAAACATTCAAAACTCTCCGACAAATAAACATGAAGCTGAATCCCAAAAAATGTTCCTTCGGAATGCAAGAGGGGATGTTCTTGGGCTACAAAGTGAATACTGACGGACTCAAAGTATGTCCAGATAAGGCCAACGCGGTCCTTAGTTTGCCATCTCCGAGATGCCTCAAGGACGTGCAAAAGCTCAATGGGAAACTATCAAGTTTAAATAGGTTTTTGTCAAAGTCAGCCGAAAAATCACTGCCTTTCTTCAAAACCTTGAAAAGTGCACAAAAAAGAGTGACTTCCAATGGACTCAGGAGGTCAAAGCATCTTTCAAACAAATGAAGAAGCTCATCGCAGAACTCCCAA
>BQNB010058218.1:4860-25064 GCA_026074375.1 Tanacetum coccineum
TTTTAATAATGAAATGTCAAGTTATTTGGCTTTAAAACCATCGAGGGTTGGATATGGTATTAAGAGTTTGTTGGAACAATGGAGAGAAACATAAGTGAATGCTGACTACGACCCATACGATGATGTTGTGTATGAGGATCAGGAAATTTCTAACAATATTCAATCTATATGCGATAATTTGAATATTAAGGTACGAGGTCGAAAGAATAAATAGATTTCTTGATGTTATTGAGTCATTTGTAATCTAGTCATTATTGTATCTTTCTTAAAGAAGTAGGTTGCCTATATAACGGGTTGAGATATGAGATTCACTCACAACCATTGCACTAAATTGTTTTTGAAGTAATAAATTTATCGGAAAAAATCATTAAAAAATCACATCATATGCAGAAATACGAGTACAAAAATCTTGTTAATTAAACTGAGTATCTGAGTTTCATTTATGTTTAACTAGATTTTTTATGACTTTTTACGTGTATTATGACTATTTTTACTTCAACTGAATCTTTTACTTATATAAATTATTTATATGCATACTAAATGAAATGTAACCTAATAGTCTATTTTTCTAATAGCTATCAACTACAATTTCGATCATCCATGGCACTAAAGAGTTGTGCATGTGCTTGTATGGGTACGTGTCTGTTCGCCAAAAGTATGAATCTAGTAAGATCTCTTACAACCACATTGTGATTATAGACTAGATGGATAACAAATTAGCCGTTAATAATTGTGTCATGTCACGTAAGAATTATAGTGTTCCGATGGATCACAATGTCTAACTAGAAAAAGAAATACGGTAAATGACATATGTCCATTGAACATAATACAATATCGGATAACAAAATATTCAGGTTCTTGTTAAGTTCCTAACTTTAAGATTTTGTGATTTAACTTACACTACGCTACATTGTTCTTTTATTTGTTCCTTATCTTAAAAGATTATTAGGTGGAAACAGCCTTAGTTAAAGTCATGCAACTAGAATAAATGTTACGTTAATGTCATGTAACTAGCTAGAATAATTGGCTTCGCTAAATAAATTTGCAACCAGAATACAATTGGTTTCGCTACATACATGTATAACAACTAGTTGATGGACATGCTAGCTTTATCGGACATGTTAGCTTTATGAGTTTATTTGTTATGTAGATAATTCAAAGAATCGTGTAAAAGAGACTAAAAAAATGCAGAACGTGATTCACTGTTTGCGTGAAATAACCACTATTTGTTTTCTCTAATATGACACTTGGTTTTTTAAAAATAATATGAAAATGTGTCCGTTTTGTGACATGATAAGAAAACATAACATAATAGAAAAAAACATAACCTTACCATTACGTAGTGGTCGGAAAGATCACAATGTCTAACTAGAAAAAGAAATACGTACGGTAAATGACACATGTCCATTGGGCATAAGACGATACAATATCCGACGAGCAAATATTCAGTTTCTTGCTAAACTTCCTAACTTTAAGATTTTCTGATTTACTCTACGCTACATTGTTATTTTATTTGTTCCTTTATCTTGAAAGATGGTTTGGTAGTAAAATAGCTTTCTAAGTTAAAGTCATGCAACTAGAGTTAATGTCATTTAACTATTCGCTACAGACATATACAGTAGAACAATTTTGATTAAACAATAGCGAAATTTTTCGCAGTAACCAATTGGAATTCGTGTGATCTAGGAATAACCCCGACAATTTTTTTTTTCAAAATGACCTTTTGAATCGCGCGACATCAAACACGATTTACATTTGCATACGTGTCGTCATTTTATTAGTTCGTGAGAATAATAAAAAAAATAAATAAATAAAATGTGGATTCCCGCAGCGCGGTAGCCGCGAATTACAGGGATTATATATATATATAAATATATTTTTTCCAAGTCTTGTGATGAATCAATTTAGGGCTTTATAGGGTATACCAGGCTATTTGTTTATTGAAATTCAAGATCACGGGGCATTATTTGCTAACGTCTTGGATACATGCAAATGTTTTATTTAAAAATGTTTATTTTGTTATCTGTGTAGTCTTTGATGAGCTCTACTTAATGAATCAAATTTTACTAAAATTAGTTTTAATATGCATAAGATACGATGGTGCAAAGTGTGTTTGAAATAATTTTAAACCTATATTTTTGCAATTATAAAAGTTGAAATTGAAAGCATAAAAGTTAACGGTAGTCATTAAAAAGCATTACAACATGAGAATCACCAGATCTCTAGTAGAGTACATGGCCAACCTTATTTAGACGATATGAAAACATAAAAACAACAACACACAACGACATACATGGTTAGCTAACTGGTGTTAAGCAATAATGCTTTTACGTGTCTCTGTAGTTCGTAATCAACTGTCGCTTTTCTTCCATGCTCCTTAGCAACTCATCTCTAACACTTTTCAAGTGTACACACTTCTTCATGTCCGCCCCTGTCATACATCCAATAGCGTAATTACCATAGTCAATTAGTAATTGTAATGTTTTTATCAATGTCTACTTATTATTATGGTCTATGACTTGTCAAATCATGTAACAGAATTTTCAAATTATGTGCATACATTATATATAACATGTCGGTACATTCATAATACAACATTACCAAAAAAAACATATCAATGGACTAATATTCAAAGAAATTCAAAGTAATATACAATATTATTTCACTCAAAGCATTAGGATTTCAACATACAACACATACAAAATTCAAAACTAATCATAACCACAATCTCTAGTATCCTTACACCTAGACCCCTTTAAAACGTACACATTTCATTTTTAAAAATTCTCAAAAACTGTTTGAGTAATTACCTTGCATACTACTAAGCATACTGCCTTTCTTTGTGAACACAAAACTATTAATTTAACCAACATGTGATGACTTCACAATCTGACAAGTTGGTTTGTTGAGGGACATATATATCCAAACCTTGATTGTATGAATACTGAAAATTATGTGGTCGTCTAGTTTCATTTAAATAACCACGCTCTTCCAAAATGTGATTAAGCACGGGGGTCCAACATTTAATTAGTTGTGATATCACATTGTTGTTTTCCTCAATAAACATGGAGTCAAACACGTAAAAATGAGAATTCGCTAAATGCATAAACAGACCCGTGGGCCTATTATATATCCAGCAACATGTATTGGCAAAAACACCTACAAAGATAAAAACAACTAATTAAATACAAATCATGCATAAGTTGTATTAAAAGTTTTATAACGAATAACTAAACATATAGTACCCAATCAACATCATTCCAGGATGGATACAGACGCGTAGAACCATCCAATGTTCCAATGACGTGAGGGTCCTTCAGAATGATAAATTGGTTGTTTTCTGGATGTACACTTATTGTACTAGTATAGGCCACTGTCCAGTTGGCATTTAAAGGCCTCCTCCTAATCATTAACTCCATCCACGAGTTCATGTGCTGATTCAAAACATTGTAACAAAATAAATAGATGTTTTGGCTAAAGGGGTTTAAAAAAGTTACTTATTTCGATTTATTAAACTTGTATAAATAAACTTACCTCTCCACCCAACCAACCAATTGGGGTGCCATATGAAAGTCTTTGCATGTCAGGCATACACAAATGAGGGGCCAATTCTTGCCAAAAAGTAACTGGTACTATATAACCTCTCATATAACAATCCAAGTAAATCTCATAGGGGTTTTTTTAGAAAGTTCAATACGTTTTCATAATTTCCTTTCCGCACCTAATCAACCAAGTAAATAACCAATATTAGTACACATACTTACATTATTTTATTTGTTCATTTATATACAAGATTAGCAATTACCTTGCAGGTCCACGGTTTTCTATATTTTGATTTTTGTACTTTGACGTAGCACCCCATTGTTACCTTTCCGCTGCGACCCGATTTTGGGGGTGTTACAATTTCTGGTAAAACAATAGCTTCTCCGTACCCTTCCGTGGGTGCCCGGAGTAGCTCTTCCATCGTACGTTCTGCCATTTCAACAATAGTTCGAATCTCGGGTTCGACTATGTTAGAAACTTGTCTTCTCCGACGTCTTGGAATTGTGACGTTTGAATTATTAGGATAATTGGAACGTCTAGTGCGCATGCACTATTTAAAGAAAATAGAAAAATAAAAAATATTTTTGGTTTTTCAAAAGTTTATTCACAATCTAATTTTAACGGACAACGAGATAGACAACTTGAACCAAATAATCAAACTTACTTCACGGTAGCTCTTAAAAATTTTACTTTTTAAGGTGAGCCGTATTTCGTAAGTGACACAAATGGTAAGTTTTTAAATCTTTTATTCGAGTTGGGAACTTATTGATGGATAATACCTCAATTGAAGGTATTATTTGTTGGTGTTCTTTTACCAACTTTGTAACTTTTTAAATATTCACTAATTAACGAGAAAAATCGAAAAATCCGGAAGAACAAATATTTTTGTCTTTTTGTTTTTAATCTTCTACTTATACTAAAAAGAAAAGAAAAATATTTTTTTTACTTTTTATATTTTTAATTTTTTTTATTTTTGATTTTCTTAAAAGCGTAACTTTCGAAGACGAAAGGTTCTCCAAATCACGATCGACAAACTTCAAACGAAAGAATCTTAATCACAAATCCCCGGCAGCGGCGCCAAAAACTGATTGCAGTAAATCTATACACGTAATAATAAAATATAATATAATAGAAAATTACCAAACTACCCTTGAGGACAAAGGAAGAAAGGAAAATTCTCACAATTATATATAATAATACGTATATTTACCGGTAAGTGATTACCGGGTCGTATTCCCAAAGATTTTATTAAGATTGAGACCACGTTTGTTGTTTGGACAATGATTTGAATTGGTTCGAAGATGATTTGTTTTCTAAAATCCTAAAAGTGAGCAAATTAAAGGACAATTAAACCTAACTTTAATAACGGGAAATTAAACTTTAACTAAAAACGCAAAACGGGAACCCTAAATGGTGATTAAAAACCCTAAATTTCTAAAATTAAACCTAAAATGAATTTTTCTCTTTTAATAGACTCTAATTGACTAAAAAGTAAGTTTAAAGAAAACTAGAACAAAAACGGAATTGAAATGAGCTTAAAAACACGAAAAACGAGAACGGAAACGAATCCCGTTCTTTAAAAATTGAAATTTTGCAAATTAAACCCTACGGAAGCAAAACTAATTTTACTAGAAACTATATGATAAAAGAAAATTTTCTAAAAAAGAATTATATTTTTTTGATTATTTTTCTATTTTTTATGATTTTTTAAAGTTTTTAATAAAAATAAATGTTTAAAAATACTAAACTAATTATAAAAATTCTGGAAAAATTATAGAAAGTAGCTTGAACTAATAAGAACCTAGGAAAAATAAGCTTGGTTACACAGCTTATCGAATAAGCTACGAAATAAGCTTAAACAGCTTATTAAACTAAAAGGGTAAAACGTATACAAATACTAAATTTTGTGAAGCTATAACGAAAAACACCACAGGGCACGTTGGTAGTGAGTGTGTGTTGTTGTGTTGCTATAAAGGTTGAGGATGTTGAGGTCGGGGGTTCGAGCCTTGCTCACCCCCGATTTCCATCTTCCCTTTTTTTATTTTTGAAAACTTATAAAAACAAAGTTGTAGACAAGCTAAAAATAAGCACTTTTACTAAAAGAAATTATTTTTGAAAAGCCCTAGTTAAGCTGTAAAACAGCTTAAAACATGACAGACACTACTTAACTTTATTTTTGGTTTTTTAGAAAACTTTATAAGCTACAAAACTAAATAAGCTGATGTCAAGGAACTATAAGCTAATTTCCTACCTAACCCTACCCTAATAAGCTTAAAATGACAGAAATAAGCACTAAAATATAAGCCATGAGCAGAAACATCTCAATAAGCTCTTATGAAAGCTTTAAACCAAACAACCCAAACACCAAACTTGAGCTTATTTTTAAGTAAGCTAATGGAAGATTGAAGAAATGAAACTTTTATCTACTGAAAGCTAATTCTATAAGCTACTTAAAAATGCATTCAAAAAGTATTTTGAAAATCAGTTGCTCAATCAAAAAGCTATATGAAAAGGCTAATGCAGATAGAGTAAAATATTTTTGGTTTTTTAGAATTTATTGAAAAGACAAAGGACTAAATATAAGCTTAAAAACAGATAAGAAAATAAGCTAATTAAGCTAACATAAGCCCTATGCTATCTAGAATGGCCTATAATCTACTTGTGCTCAAAGTTTGGTAAGCTAAAAACTACTTTTACCTATTGATTTTTAAGCTTGAAATTGGCTTTTTTCCTGTTTTCCCTATCTGATGCAGTGTGCATATCTATGAACCAAAACCAATTTAAACAAATGCAGGTTTAAGACCTGGATTCTATACTTAATAAAACACCAACACAACAACAAGGGATGCAATGAAAACAACTAGAAAACAATTAAACTAAAAATGATTATAAGACTTACTTAAATTCTAACAGATTGAATAAGCTACTAACTAACTAGACTAAAACAGATTTAAACTTAATAAAGCCCTTAAATCCTACTCTTATAAACTCAAATATGGTTTTGAATTCAATTTAAAGAACCAAGTTATCCAAAACAGCATTAACTTGATTTAAAGTTGTTTGAACCAAACACCCCTTTAAAATTCATCAAATCCATTCTAGCTTATGAAAAAGAGATTTAGCATTCAAAACTCAAATACCAGATGACTAACAACTTTTAACAACCTTATTAAGCATTAATCAACAAGAAAATAAGCCAGAATCTATAAGCTACTTACTATGCTAAATATTTTTGGTTTTTGACAAATTTATGAATCAAAACTAAGAAAACTAAGATCTAAGCTACTAAACTTGAAAACAGTTGATCAAACATATTTAATAAGCACAAATAGACAAAATTAAGCACAAATAAGCAAGATTATAAGTAGAATAAGCAAATTATAAGCTAGAAAATTAAGACAGAAAGAGTAAATTGGAACTTACAAGTGCCTTAGATAAACAAAGGCTTATAAATGCTCAAAGAGCTTTCTACAAGCGCTAGCTTATCACAAGGATAAGCTAGTTAAGTCCCATAAGCTCTTCCAGGTTAAGCTTATCATCCAAAAGCTCTAGATCCATATAGCATAGGTATTTAGCTAATTTTAAAGGTTTAAATAGATCAATGATTAAATTTAGCTCAATTCCAAGCTTAGAGACTTGAGAAGAGCTTATGATCAGCTTATTAGAGGCTTAAGAACAATAATAGCTTATTTAGTGAAGTTTTATATAAAAGAGAACTTGAGAAAAGTATGAGTAAACTCGAATTCTATTAATGGAAAGTTGATTACAATACTGAAAAGAAGATTACATTAAGCAAACATTAAACTAAGACATTTTGAAAAGAAAATACAAAATAAGCTTCAAGTGAGCTTTCAACAAGCTTCTAGCTTATCATAAGGTAAGCTAGTAAGTTATGAACTCTTCCTTTAGCTAGTTCAGTAAATCCCAAAAGCTCAAATCCATATTTATATCAAAGGTATTATGATTTTAAACATTAAAGTATATTATTGATCAATTTGAGTTATAATCTAAGCTTAGAGACTTAGAGAGCTTATAATGAGTTTATGAGACAGTGACAAGCTTATTAAACAACATTTGAATAAAAATGAGCTTTTGAAAATAAAGGAGCACAAACAAATTTTATAAAGCAAACTATGATTTTATTGATATTCAAAACAGATTACAAAAGCTTAAAAGGAATTATATTTTAAATGAAAATTACATAAGTACTTAAAACCTAAAAAAGATGCAGGAGGAAAGAAAAGGGAGATGATGTGTGTGAAGAGTAGGCTTGTATTTATAGTACACATGAAGTTCTAGGCCATTCCAGTTAGTTTAGACGCTCACTTTGATCAATACGGGCCTTTTTATCTTTTCCATCATTGGATCCTAAACTTTGAGTCGTTGGATTAGATGTGATCACCACGAATTGCCATCATGGCAATTCCTGTGTCGTCTATTTAGTACTTCTTTTATAATCACTTGAGTGTAAAAATCACCATTGCTCCCGTGTGTTCTTTCCATGCTCGCCGGTGTCCATTTCTTGTAGGATTCAACCAATCAAAAGCTCTTGTGACGTATAGCTCTGCCACATCATTCCTTGGCACTTGAATTACTATGCTACATCATTAATTTCTATTTGCCCTATGATTTTGACTCGGGGTAAAATGAAGAAGAAGATAAATAGTAACAACAACATTTCGCGCCCCTTTTTACTTATAAGGGTACGTTTGATTTCTTTTGACTCGGGTTTAAAATGTGATTGACTTTGCTTTGGGCTTGGGTTATTTATAAAAGAAATGGTCCACGGGTGTGTTTTGGGCTCGGGTAAAGGGTAACAGGTCATGGTTTTGGTTTTAATAAGAGATAACGACTGTTATCTCTTATAAAATAAAGAGATAACGGTGTTAGGGTTTAGGGGCTTTTATGAATTATGTTTGAACAATGAGGGACAGTTTTGGGAATTTTTGGGATTTTTGTCTTCATATGGTTGACAAGTGTTGACCAATGGTTGACCTTGAAAGCATTTTCCCGGCTCTTGTACACTCTATCCGTTCCCGTGTCCGTGTTTGTCCGGCTTTGACCGTTTTCTTGTGATTTTTGCTATATCCGTACCTACACAATCACAAAGACAAAACAAGCAATATACAAGCATTTTAAGCACAATTTTGTCTTTTATGGGTCATTTTTGATATAAAACGGATATGTGTTTTCACACATATTAGCCTACTTGGCTTGGAAATGGCCCCTTTATAAAAGCACCATCTAAGCCTAATAGATCTCTTCTGCAGGCTCTAAAACCCAGTTTTAATGCTCCTAAACAAACGTATCTTCTCTGAAACACCCTAGTAGATAAAGAAGGGTCAGTATTCCTTTCAAATGCAATCTTGACAGTGGTATTAGGGTTTGTAGACTGTAACTCAACAACATAGTCTCTAAGCATAGAATACTGCAAAACGCGATCTCCTCTAATCTCTCTTTCAGCTTTAGCTTTAGCTCTGAAACCTTTGCTCATAGAGATCTGAACCTCCAGCTCACGTTGGAGCTGGTATTGAACTGACTTAACTGGGATCTCCAGATTAACCCTAACTTATTCAAATATCTTCTTAGACAGAATTTGTAAGTGCAGTGTTTGATTTCCCTGGATTGAAGGCATGCGTGTGTATGATGTTGTGTCCATTCACCACTTAATTTTTTGTCCATTTTGTCTTTTCCAAATACAAGACCACAAAGGACAGAGCAGATATGATCCCTTTATCATGTGCATCTAAACCAGAAGAAGATGCTTGACTGTCAGCATTGGTACCTGTATTCTTCCTTTTTTACTCCTAGTAGTTGGGCCACTTGATCCACTAGGCCCAGGTTTCATTCCACGATTTAGGCCAGTTGGTCCATCACCATGTGACATTGTAAATACAGGTATATTTCCATCAAATCTTGCCTCTTATCCTTCACCATCATTCTTATACAGCTTCCAAATTCCTTATGCTTTCAATTGCAATGCCAGGTCGACTTTATCCTTAGCTCTTTTGGAGTTTTAAAAATTTTCTTCTAGTGTCAAATCGAAGCTGAGAGTAATTCCATTGACAACTTGCATTTTTAAAAACACCTTCTATTTCTGTCCTCAATTCGGCTAACCTTCTCTTCCTGTAATTTGTTTCTTCATCATTACCATGGTCACTGTCAAAACCATATGGATTGATGACATCCACATCCTCTCCTTCTAAAACATCATTCGGCACTAGATTAGTGACACCAATGTTGTCAAAAGGAAGATCCATGCTAATACCAAACAAATGGACATCAACATCAGGCTCTATAATCTCATTCTCTTCATCTACCAAAAATCTTCATCTACATCATCATCATCATCTGTACCTGCATCTTCACTAGACTGAACATCATATTCAGTATCTATTCCTTCATCATCAAAGAAGAACTGTCCATCACTACGAGCTGATTCATTAAACTCACCATTATACTATGCAGCATCTTCCTCAGAACTCACATAATCTTCAAGTACAACGTCTTCCACACTGAATTCATGAGTTCCAACCTCTTCCACAATGGGTACCTCAGTGCTAACCTCTGTCACAATGGGTTCTTGAGTACTAACCTTTGCCACAATGGGTTCTTGAATGTTAACCTCTGCCAAAATGGGTTCCTGAGTTCTACCAACATCTGGTTCCTCAGACACAGGGAGCTCAGATTGTGTTTCAACTTGGGAAACATTTAGGTTTACATCTGGTTCCTCATTTAAGTTCAAGTCCAAGTCATCAACTCCAAATGACTCATCATGACTTAACCCTGAACTGTCCACACCACTCCCCGCAACATCAGCAAAGCCTGCCTCTCCATCCAATTCTGTTTCATCAAATGATAATTGCCTCATCACATCATCTATAACCTGACTAGCAGTTGCTTGTTGTGAGACAAAACTCAGGTTTATGTCACTAAACTGCGATTGTATTGTCGGGAGAACATGGCTTTGTGTGTCAACTCCATGTACACCACTCAACTGTGTATATGTGATGACAGACTCATCAGTGGGAGGGGTTAAAATACAATCAGGCATACACCTAGGTGTAATGGACTCACAAACAGAATCCTTACAAGGGGTACTTGAATCATGTTGTGGCAAAGAGCTAGGTGTAACAGAGTCACAAACAGGTTCCTTAGTGGTTTCACTAGACTCATGCCAGGTCAACAACAACATTTTTTCAGTTCTGTTTGCTACAATGCTACCTGTTAGCTTCATAATTAATCATCTTATAATGTTGCCCTAAACTGGGGTGCTCTAAGGTAAGAGTCTTTTAAAGCGGGGGGTTTATGGTAACACCATGTGTATATACACCTCAATCAACCTTAATGATCCTAAAAGGGTAGCCAGGGAAGGAAACGAACATCCTCCTCGTAAGCCAAAGCATACAACCTTTTATCTAGACTGGTGAGTGGTCTAAGATAATTATAAAACATGGGCTCAGATTTACCAGTGTAACCTAATTTAAGAACCATCATGTTCAGCGCAACCACAGTAAACAAATCGATATCTACCATATCAAATACACCGACACGACCACTGACATACATTCGGCCTGGATAGCTTTGAAATTTTCTACCGTGATGTATTAGAATCGAAAACATATTGGGTTTTCATTATCTGAAAATCAAACATACTTCTAATTCGAAATAAAACAAGTAAAGAACACTACATTTGTAAAAAAAATCAACTTTGAGCAAGTAAATCGAAATCACCATAAGCCGCTTCGAGATCTTCGATGAGTTGATCGGTAGTGCCCGTCCACTGTTTTCTGCGGAGCTTTCATCCCGTGTGCTCCACTAACACCATTGCATGTAGGGTTTGATTGTAGAAAAATATAAGTAAATATGGTTTTTGGGTGAGTATTTGTTAGAAGAGTCAGGAATATGATTTAGGGCGGGGATATCTTGTGAATAATAGGGATGGAGGTGCAAGTGAAGGTTGAATATAAAAAATATTTTAAATATCTGATGTGATGGGAAGTGTTGTAACATGTTGTACATAAAAATTTTACACTTAGGGGGGTGGGACCAACGGTTATGCACTTTATACTAATTTTAATGAGAATTACAATAATACCGATATGCTAACGATGCGGACTTAATTAACGACCATTCATTCCCTTGGGACCAAACACGCACCAAACAAAAATGACTACGTTTGGGACTAATTTCCACCGATTTTTTAATACAGTAGGACTGAATTCGCAATCGGGGTGGGAGGTTTGGGGACCAACAGTTAATTTCCCCTATATATATTTTAAATTTATATATTTTTTTTCTTTTTTTTAAAATATATTGAGATTTATAAAAAAGAGTGTCATTACATAAGGATATTAAAGTTTAGAAAACTATCTTTGGTATGTAATCTTTTTCATTTATATTAAAAAAATATTTTTTATTGAAATTTGAATTACAAAAATGCCATTCAAAGCGTCATGAGCTGCTTATCGTGGGCTTTATACGTTTTTTTAAACTTATCATTTAACGTCACCGCCTTAAGATTATGCCTTGGTTATTGCGTAGCGTGATAGGTCAAGCTTACGATTCGACGCAATGCTGGACTTTTTGAAACTCTTGGATAACTTAAATAATTGTATACAACATGGGAATAAGTTATAAAGACCATCTAAAAGTCATTTGGGTATCACCACTTATGGTTTTTCACATTTTTTTTTATTTACTTCCTTTGTTTTTATTATAAAAATGTTTTGATACAAGTAAAGTGAGGAACAATATCTTTTGTATAGTCTGTTTCTTGTATATTAAGTTTCAGGGAATATAATGTATTAATCTTTTAGTTGTTATTAAATAAAATACTGTTTTTACTGTAAAAATGAAAGACAAAGAAGAGTGAAAGTTGTTGAAAGTACAAAACATGTACTTTTTCTGTGGGCCAAGGATACTAATAATACTAAGGATAGGATATAAAGACCCATCCTAAACTATCATTTGTACCCCTTTGTTTTTTCGGTTTTTAATTTTCTATAAATATTTTTCTTTTATTTTTATAATTTTGTTTATATTATAAAACTGTGAAACGAAAAATGCGGAAGAAAAATTAAAAAGTTTAATATGTCAAAGGTATTAAACTGACAAAAAGTACGAAACAAAAACTGATAAAAAACCGTGTAATACTGTAAACAAAAGAAAAAAAATATAAAGTACAAAACATGTGTACTTTTAATGGGCAAGAATGAATCTTTATAGTAGCACCAATAACCCATATAAGAGCACAAGGTATGGTTTAACTCAAACACAGGCGTTAGGCCGGGTTACGGCAGTGGCGTATTTGTAGGCCGTTACCACACCCTACCTCTGCTCCGGCCCAACGCGTTGGGCATCGATATCGTAAAGCCACCAACACGCGTTGCAACCTCTTTTCTTTTTTTTTTCTTTTTTTTACGTAGTTATAGTTTTGTGGTGTGTGTGTGTGTGTTGATTGTGTGTGTTGACTGTGTATTTTAGTATGTGTTTTTTTGTGGCTGTGTGGAAGGGATAAAGGAAGAAGAAGACACAGTTTTTTGCAATTTAGTCCTTGTGGTTTTTCTTTTATTTCTTTTTGACTTGTGGTTTTATAAGTAAAAAAAAATATTTTAATTTCAAAATTGAAAATAATTTATTTTAAAAATTGGGAAAAAAGAAATATTGGTGGGTCCCAAAAAGTGGTGTTAAATTAATGGGCATAGTGTTATGATTACCTGGGTTTTTTGGGTGTTAGTGTTATGGTATTAAAGCTGATGTGGCGCTGATGTGGCGGTGTTAATGGTGTTACCATACCTTGTGCTCTAACATGTTAAAAGTGTTGGGACAAATGAGAAGTGTATTTGCACACGGAAATATCCAAATTAAGATAAGGGAAGTGGTTATCCATACCATGTTTTGAAATCGGTTCGAACTGGCAGGTTCAACCGGGTAGGTTCAAACTCTGTGTGTGTTCAAAACTGATTTTGGTCGAAAAAAAAAATAAAAGTCCAAATTTGAACCGGTTTTTTTTTTTTTTGGGTAACCCGGTTAGACCCGACCGGGTGGGTTTTTGAGGTGGCACGGGTTATCTCGGTTCTCATCAACCCGGCCAGATAGTTTTAGTTTTAGGAAGTTTAGTTACAGTTAAGTTTTGGATTTTCATTTTTTACTTTTTTCGGCCATTATTGATTTAAGTTAATTGTAATATTTGCGACGTAATTTTCATTTTTACATGTTATATTTGTTAGTAAATGATTTTTAGGCTCGATATATGGAATATTCATAATTTATACATATATTTTTTGTTGTATTATTGCAAATATTATTATTATTATTATTGAAAAAGAGGTTGACACGGTGGTTCGAAAGGTATGTTGACCGGTAACCGTGACGCGATCAGGTCGTTAGAGACCCTGGGGGGTTGGTGTTTCAAAACATTGATCCATTACCCCCATAACTGTGTTGCAAATACCCCCTATCGTTTTTGTGTTTTTGTTTTTATTTATTTGTATAATTTTGTTTTTTGTTTATCTAATACTGTGGGAAAACCACGGAAAAGTTAGATTACAACTTTGTATAAAGTGTTTTAAACAGTGAAGAAGGGAATGGAAAAGTTTAAATGTCAAAAATTAAAGAACATAAACTAAAAATAATTGCGTGCACACTATAGACTGAGGTGACAAAAAAAGATAATGGTGATACTTTTTTGTACTTGATTGATTTATGAGTGGTTCTTTATAACACAAACCATATTAGAATGATGACTGAAGGTGGAAATGAAAGTTCAACTATACCCAAATTTTAGCAATAGACCCAATGGGAACAAAATCCTAGTAATTTATTTTTTTTATCAATAATAATAAAAAAACCAACTGTCTACCTCATTTTTAAATAAAATTAAATATCTCACAAACAGTTTAATCGTTACGCAACAAATCTTACCATTGCACGGACGCAGTATTTATAATAACTTTCTATAGAGGGGGCATTTCTATTATACTTTCGCAAGAAAAAGAAATTTTTTTCGAATTTTTTCTAGTTATGATCCTTACCAGATACGTATACGTAATATTTTAGTACAGGTTAATATCAATAATTGAATAGTAAGTTTTTCGCGATGTTTCTAGTTGATTGCTTTTGTCCAAAGCATCCCTAAAATCTCCCGGGTAGTGTTTTTTTCCCTCGAACGAGCGTGAATTGAGAATCGGTTAAGTTCGTGATCACGCGTTTCGAATGGTTTAAAAGATTTTTGATTTGGTTTTCTAAATCCTACTAAATGTAAATGACAAGTAAGTAAATGCACAAAAACAAGTAAGCAAGTAACGACAATTAAACATGTAAGCATAAAAACGTAAACGGGAATTAATAAAACGCGACGTTTAAGCAACTACATCTAATTTAAGCCCTACAAACGAAAATTTAATTTTAATAAATCCTAAATGACAAAAGAAAATTTTCAGAAAAAGAATTTTATTTTTTACTTTTATATTTTTTATTGTGAATTAAAAACTAGTTTAATCTAGAAAATTAATTAAAATAGTAAACTAAACCTAAAAATCCTAGAAAATTTAAGGAAAGTACTTATGAATATGAAAAATGTAAGAAAAATAAGAACAGGCAAAGTTGCTTAAGAGAATAAGCAGAAAATAAGCCAAATAGCTCGAATAAGCTAAACTGAAAAATGTCTATAAGGAATTAATGTTGCAAAGAATGTATGAAAAAGTCCCAAGGGTGAGTTGGTTTAGAGTGTGTGTTGTGAGGTGTTGGTGTTTGAAGGGAGAGGTCACAGGTTCGAAACCTGTGGCCATCTCTTTTTGAAAAACATTTTATTTTTATTTTTCTAAGAAAAAATTTTTAATCTTAAGCTAAGATATAGCATATTCATCAAGAAATGACCTTTTCTCAAAAAGCTACAAATCAGGCCTAGGGAATGAGTTATGAAAGAGGCAGAAATGCTTAAGAGCTTGATAGCGTTGAGCTTTAACTTAATAAACCTAAAAGATCCTATAATCTAGGTCAAATTATGAAAAAGCTATATATAACTATCACTGGACTCAAATAAGCAAAAAGGACTAAAAATAAGCAATTCAAATAAGGTGAAAACAGCTAAAAAAATCATTGAAACAGATGAGAATAAAAACAGAACTTAAGTCTTAACACTACTTTCAGCTAAGAGAATGAACTAAGAAGCACTATATAAGGAAACAAATGGAGATTGGAGAAGACTAATTCTAATATAGAAAAGATTAAGACCTTAAAGTTAGCAAAGCATCTTAGGAATTAAGCTAGGTAAAGCAAATGTAATTGGCAGACTTGATGCTGACTTTTTGAACCAAATGACCATATTTCAGCTTATTAATGAGACTTGAAAAATCATTTTGACAACTTAAGACCTAAAAACAGATTCAACTTAAACTACAAAAATCTCAAATAAGCTGAAAACAACAAAAACCAACAAGGATAAAAGCTTAAAAAGTTCTGCACACATTGACTTTTAAAACATATCATAACCAATACTAACTTTTCTCTTAGACAATTTAAGAAACAATAAGCTAAGAAAATAAGCTACATTGTAAAAAGAGATTAAGAGAGATACTAATTAATACTAACTAAATCTTATTAAGCTAAATTAAAGCTCTGAATAAGCCTATAAACTCAAATAAACAGTTATGCCAAACACCCCTTTAATTCATGAAAAAATCATTTTAAGCTAGTATAGATCTTTTAAATCCTCAAATAATGAAAACAAATTAAGCTCTATGGTTAATAAGACCGAATAAGCAAAAATTATACACTAATAAGCCATTGAAATAAGCTAACACCTACAGCAGTAATAATTGCTTATGACAGCAGTACTAATTTCTATGAAAGTAGTTTTAACTAATTAAAAAAAGATTTTTGCAAAATTCTAAGCTAAAGACATATTAAGCTACTTAAAAACAGATTAAGCATAAAATAGGGAACAATAAGCAAATAAGAAGTAAAATAAGCAATTAAATTAAATTAAGCTATAAAGTGAGAAATGAAATGTACCTTATCCCTTGCACCAAACAGGGATTTAAGCTGCTCAACAGATCTTATCAACAAGCTAGCTTATGAAATAAGCTAAGAATAAGCCCTATTAGCCCATCCCAATCTGGTTATCTTCATTGGCTTATTCAAGACCTTTTAAGAGAATTGAGTACTGAGCTTATTAAACTAAGCTTGAAACAAACTTAGCTTAATAAGCTAAAGTTGAGAGAGTAAAGAGCTTATTTGAGCTTATTAGTAAGAAACATTTAAATCAATTAGCTAAAAGTTAAGACAGAATTTAAGGCACATTTTAACTGAAAATAGAATTTTATTAACTTCAAAAGAGATTACACAGCTTTTTAAAAAGGAAATTACATTAAAAATAATAAGCTAAAAATAAGCTACAATTAAACTACCTAATCTACTCCTACTCCTAGATGGTCAACTCTGTGTGATTAAGCCCTTTATTTATAGCCTTGAGGAGAAGGTTCTGGGTCTTCATACGCTCCTCCATTGCTTTACTCCATTCATCCAAGCCCTTGATTTGAATCATCCTCTAATCTTGTAATTTGAGCCGTTAGATAGCTTCCACGTCCTTGTATCCAATCAAAAGCTTTGGGATCGCTAGTGTGTCATCCCCTTAGTCAGACGTGTCAGAGAATCCTTTGTGCGTGTGCTTCTAGAAGGATTTAGGAGTGTATGTGGGTGAAAGAGTAGATTTACATGCGTGTGGTTTTGTTCGTGGGGGAGGGAAAAGATTGGAAAGATAAACAGTAACTATTTTGACCCGTTTTATAAGTTTGACCGGGTAAAAGGGTATTGGGCTTTTGGTTTAAGAGTTTGGGCTAAAGTGATGATTTTCGTTACATTCTTGTTATTGTCGGATTATCAAACTCGACATTATTTGTCATTCCATCGATATTCTATTATGTTTAAAACTCTAAATACTATCCTCATACCTTCGGCACCATAATTTATCATCCTCGAATTCTATGGGCCGTCAGTACAATCAAACATCTCTTTATTATCTAACATTTCTTGATCATATCTTTTTCTACACTTTACCATATCGTGTTTTTTGCTTATGGTAAGACGATTTATGTTATCTTATTGAAATGCATTAGGTCACTTTTCATTTGAATAAGGATAATATATATCTCTGAAACTATGATATTTTAAATTCTCAGTTACAATGAAGTTGGATTGCTTCTTTTGTAAGTGAATTAATTATTAATAGAGTAGGCTTTAAGTATTTTAACTTAATGTACAAAACAAGTTTCTTTCAATCGTTTGTCACAAACAATACCTTATCATTTCATTATTACCCGTCATTTTTCATTATTACTCATCATTGTTCATTTCAAAAATTTTATCTCACGTGAATTAGCCACTATTTACAAATTCATAATCATGCCTTGAATTACTATTCCATGAATTGCCGTATTCTAAATTCTTGTTAAATTCTGCAACATAATAACAAGGGAAACACACAAGAATCTATACAATGTCAAATGATTTCAATACATAGGTATGATAATTTTGACCAACGACTTGTAGATAGCTATTCTATTTGATCGTTGACTTTTAAAGGTTATGATAGCGATTCTTTTACGACAGCAGTAGCGCAGCAAGAAGCGTGGTCGGACCATAACCCACAGGTTCAACAAATCTAAAAGTATTTTATCCACCCAGGTTCTCTAGGATGGAAGGATATTCTATTGGATGTCATCAAGCGGTGTAGTCTTGGAAAATAAGTAGACGTGTGAAGGAAGTAATTTTAATTATGGTGTACATAACAATAATTATAAATGCATCACACACGTGGACTTGTGACCTTGATTAACCTAACATAAAAATCAAATTCATGCCCAGTACCTACATCTATTCACTATAACTTTCAATTAAATCTCGGGATGAGATTTCTGTAAGGGGTGGAGACTATAACAACCCATAATTTTCATCAAATGCATAATCAATCTATTTTACTATGATCACAATTGTATGGGAAAAATTTTCGCTTTATTACATTACTTGCATTGTCAATATCTCATTAAGCAAGGTAACTTGCATAACTAAAGTAGACAAGCTCACGCAACCTATCTATGGCCATCCTGTCTTCATATATGTCAAGAAAACATCACAACATGTCCAGTAAATATCATCATATCCTTATTACAAAGTACATTATTCCTATAATGTACCATTCGCAACGTTATATCAAAACAGGCTTTAAACCGTTATCGTATACCTCTAAACCCTAACTCCATGAAGATTAAATATCTAAAGTGGAATTACAGATACTAAAGTGTATATATATAAGTAATATACCATTGTATTTGAAATAGAAACTACTCTCCTATTCAGTTACTAGTTTTCAAAGCATAATGTACAAGTCATTAAGCATGACATCTAAAATAACCGTTTTACCTCCGTTTTCATTCTAATTTCTTCACCGCCACTCTTGTGCAAACTACTACACTCAATATATAATGTGTAAACCCTAATTATTCTACTCATAATCTTTCATACACATTTTTACACTCAAAACCCTAATTCAAAACCCTAAACCCTAATAACGGAAGCTAGTCTAATAAACTTGACCGTTTTCTTCGTTTTTATCCATTGTAAACCTAAACCAATACTCAAATAAGTTGTAATAACTTAAATTACAACATTATCAATCATATACAATCATCATTTCATCATTTTACTTCAACTATATGTAAATTGAATCCAAGAAACCCTAATTGTGCCCTAATTGGAACTTTGGACCCGTTTTTTTACTGTTTTGCCCGAAACCTGAACCACATATCAATTCTTGTTATTATTCATTAATACAATCCTTACAAACATTAATCCATCATTATTGATCAAATGTACACGAATTACAAGCTTGAAAACCCTAAATAAGCCCTAAATGACCCGCGACCCATAATCTTGCAAAATGACCCATTTTAGAACTTTCCATTGCAATCAAGCACCTCATGACTCACCCACATGATCCATAGCATCTTACCCACCTGCTATAACAAAAATATTATATGTTCTTGGTACAAAAATTGGCCACATGGTCTCTTTTTCTTCCTTGTTTACACACGGCATCACAAGAGCAAGACAACACCTCAAAGCTAGTTTCTAGCTTATACAACTCATCTCATAGCCTCTCCTCATCACTATAGACTGAGGTGACAAAAAAAGATAATGGTGATACTTTTTGTACTTTATGAATTTAAGAGTGTCTTTCTAACACAACCCTATTAAGATAATGACGTGAAGGTGAAAGTTCAACATATACCCAAATTTTAGCATAGACCCAATGAACCAATCCTAGTCATTCAATTTTTTATCAAAATAATAAAAACCCACTTTCCACCTCTTTTTTTAAAATTAAATATCTCACAAACTGTTAATCGTTACGCAAAACAAAACATACCATTGCGACGAGAATTAAATCACCTTTCTATAGAGGGGCACTTCTATATACTTTTGAAGAAATTTTTTTCGAATTTTTTCTAGTTATGATCCATCTCCAGATACGTATACGTAATATATAGTATAAGGATAATATCAATAATAGTATAGTAAGTTTTCGCGATGATTCTAGTAGATTGCTTTTGACCAAAGCAATCCCTAAAATCTCCTGGGTTGTTTTTCCCTCGACGAAG